>CAAKHD010004634.1:4489-17122 GCA_901007705.1 Fistularia tabacaria
GTGCGTGTGTGCGTGTGTGTGCGTGTGTTTGTGTACGTGTGTGTATTTGTGTGTGCGTGTGTGTTTGTGTGTAGTTGTGTGTGTGTGTGTGGGTGTGTATTTGTGTGTGGTTGTGTGTGTGTGTGTGTGTGTGTGTGTGTGTGTTTCTGTTTGTGTATCCGGGTTTGTGTGCATATGCTGGTCAGGGCAGCAACAGCGCATGTCTCGACGTGAGCTCCCACAGGGAAATGGTACACCGGAGAGCCATAAAGGATTCCCCGTCCGGCTCCCCAGAGCCAGATGTCCCCCTTATCTCCTCATCCCCTTTGGAGGCGCTGATGGCAATACAGAGGGACGAGGTGGTTTTCAACCTGCAAGTGTTTATCCGCAGGGCCGCAGCGGGGTCATATTCAAAGAATACATTTTGTTTCCCACCCACAGGGGCTTCCAAGATCCCCCCAACCTTTGACACCCTGACCATTTATCTTTGGATACATGTGTGGACACCACAGTCGGGACTTTGTGCATTCCCCTCCAACATGGCCTCCAGAGAGTCGAAGAAGACTCACAACACGACAAGACGCAGTTTAACTTGTACCAGCCATGGAGACCGAAGCCTCGAGCTGAGGTGCATTCTGAGTACGTTCACCCACGCACAGTCAGTATTCCCGTGTTGATCACAAAGTGTCACACAATATACACATGAAGACACTGAAGCTCTGCCTGACCTGTCATCCTGCAGATGTCAGTCTTTTACATTGGTTTTACTATGATACCGTCACAGTATGGTACCGTCACTACATTTAGAATTTATGCAGAGGGAGGGGATTTGACAGCAGTCTTAGTTTACCGGCTCAACTCCTCTTTGGTCGAATAAATCATGGGACTTCACACTAAATATTGTAGCGAGAGGTGGGAAGACCGGCCACAAAGAAGCCCCTAACCCCTTGCAGATATAAGGACCTTTGGGGGTCTCCCCATGGTTCAGGGTTTGACAACTCTGACATGGAAATAGTTGTACAATGTAGCTGATGTTGAGTGACACTAACCTGCATTATTAGTTGTCATCATGGGGGGGGTGCACCCTTAATGTGAGCGTCGGGTTGGGAAATACCCGGCTCGGGGTTTTCACTGTTCGTAGGTGGAATTAAAACTGCAGATCTAAAGAACATCGTTCATCCTGCTGGCAAATTATCCTCGACCCCACTTGTCATTCTGTGATGCTCCAGCTCGCCGTCACGTGTGTGCACGCTGCCACGGAATATCATGACTTGAAAGGTCCAGTAAAAGGGGGGAAAACGTTCGTGGTTTCGAAAATCTTACCCGGCCACCGAGATGTTATTGTCCTATTTGATTAATATTTGTAGCAACGACATAAAAACCCTGATAGAATCTCTCAAGGTATCTTTATTTGTATGAATTTGTGGACAAAACTTTTCACTCGGTGGCCGCCATTGTTGTTTGCATCGCAAGCTATCTGGGTAGTGACATCGTGAGGTTGACCTGGTCTCGGTGCAATTCATTTCACCCTACAAACACGTCATCTGCACAACCCTTCCCATTGGAACCCGAGACAGACCGGGGCGAGGAGGATAAAGCTGAAGACAGAGGTCAAAATTAGCTTCCACTGAAGACAGCCCGCGTGTGCAGCGACTGCTTTGCGAAGCCAGCAGAGAGAGAGCGTCCGTTGCAAGGGGCTCCACTTCCCGCCGCCGGCTGACGATCTGCTGTGTTGACTGACCGGCTGCCTCGTCATCAACGTCCTCCGTGATCGTGCCGGTCTTTGGTCATCAGATGCTACTTCCGCGGTCGCGGGCCGTTGACATCCTCGCAGGAAGACATCCAGCGTCCACTGCCTGTGGTGTTTCTTCGAGCGGGCTTTACTTGTGTCCCGAGGACCTCTTGCATGCTCGTGAAAGAAAACTGCAGGCGTGGTGCATTGGCCTTCGCGACCGTTTAAAACCGGTCGCACCCGTGAGCTCTTTCAGCAGCTTAGCTTGGCTAAATGTGTGGAACGCATCCAGAGAGAAGCAGCGAGGACGACGGCGCCGACCCTAACGAGGTTGTGCATGTCCACAAGCAATTTCCCATTCTCTCCGTCTCTTCTTGTCCCTTGGAAAGCTGTGTAAACAATCATCGGTCCCTTCGCTTCCCTTGGACTGGAAATTGCAATCCGAAGTGTGCGTATACACTGCACCGCACTGAGCGAAAGTTGACACCAGTGGAAAGCCAAAGTTAACGGGAGCAGCCTGGATACATCAAAAACACAGCATGTAGTAAAAGTTTCGTAAAACAACTGCGGCGCCCCTGGGTTAGAATACCTGTTAGGAATTGCGATATTTAAAGAGATAGCAATTCTTCGTGCTTTTTGAACAACACGTTCGTTCTCGTATGAGACAAACAGATTCAATATTCAAGTGTTTATTGCCATAATGTATATATTGTCATTTACAGTGTGGAACGAAACGCACACGGACATGTTAGCAGTATTGGTTAGATGTGGAGGTTAAGTGGAGAGCAGCTTTGAGCGGGCAAACTCACAGAGTGCAGGTCCAGGAAGTCAGCTGACATCTGTCTGCCTATCAGTCCTCCCAGGCGGGGTTCCCTTTAACAGGCTGATGTTGGATCTATCCAGGAGACTCATGAGTTTTGAAATGGTGAAAAACAACATCAAGCTGAAGAAGGGATATTGAAACTCAACGAGGTCATAATAAATCGCATTCGATAACACTTATTCAAGAGGAATTCCAGTGTGGAGAAGGCACGTTTGGTTTTTCCAAGTAAGTCGCTGGCAAGCCTTGACTCACAGTGTTCGGCAGAGACCTCAGCCAAGCACAGGATGCCGTCCCAAATGG
Source organism: Fistularia tabacaria (assembly GCA_901007705.1). NCBI lineage: Eukaryota > Metazoa > Chordata > Actinopteri > Syngnathiformes > Fistulariidae > Fistularia > Fistularia tabacaria. Next base: position 7,324 of record CAAKHD010004634.1, read on the forward strand.
AACAAGCCATCATCGAAAAATGCAAGGATGACATCATTTCATATCTACTCAGGAAGGAGCTCAGACTTTTGTACATTCGGAGATTAAACGTTCACCAACAAACACGTACGGATTTGATTTTCATGACACAAGTTACACTGAAGAATTGACTTTTTGCCGACTTTGCTGTGGGTTGCAGGACTGGTGTCCTTGTTCTGCCAGTGAATCTTTGTGCAGCAGAGCAGATGAGGACCGTCTGCGTAGCAGCAGGTAGACTGAGTTCTGTACTTTTGGAACTGGTTCTGGATACACCGACTAACTCTGCATCTGAGCAGCGTCTTGGCAACAGATGGTCCTTACCAGATGGTCATTATCAGCTGAGATCGATGTCGTCGTTGTCTGCGGCGAGTCGACGGCTAAACGTGACCCGGGTTCGTCCACATTTCCTGCCCCGTCTCCTCTGTTGAAGCTGGAATTGTAGCTGTGGGTTGAGAACAACCAGAACTCTCGGTGCACCCGTCCGAAGCGAGAAGGCCAGAATGTCCGCGCCGGTGAGGATGTATGTGAGGTCAATGTGCTTCAAGGAAGTGCGTCAAGTGCCTCGGTGAGTGTTTCCCCCTCGGCCAGCCAGGAGGAAGGTCCGGCAGCCCGTCGTTCGAGAAGAAGCCTCAGGGCGGCGCTGTTGAGTCGGCCCTCTCAAGCCATGCAGTGGTCGGGATGGATTCCCCCTCGTGTTTCATCGATCCGACAGAGAGACGCCAAAACGCTCACGCCTGCTGCTTCACCCCCGTTTATAAATGAGTGACGAAGGCCGTCGGAATGCGAGGACGCGACGTTTCACAAACAATGACTCGCTGCCTCCGCGGTGACATTTTCCGACCCAGAGGAGTTTGTGTGCGCATGCGCACTGTATCGGCTGTATGGGGACACAGAGGACATCACGGAAAAAAAACGTAGCCGCGGCAAAACAGACGCTTCCCCGACACCGAGTCCCGCCGCTGCGCTAAAAACCGCGCGTCGAGGGCGGCCCACGACTATGTCCGACGGAGCGGTGCGTTCCGGAAAAAGCCCTTGACAGGCCTGGGCGAGGTCTGGCCGCGCCAGGAGCGGGTGAGGGGGGTCCACTTCTTCATATGGGAGCAGCATGCGGGAAATGGTCGGAGGCTGCTGCGTGTGTTCGGACGAGCGAGGCTGGGCTGAGAACCCGCTGGTCTACTGTGATGGACACGGCTGCAGCGTCGCCGTGCACCAAGGTAATGTTAGCCGCGTTGACGGGCGGCCGCCGCGAGGTGCCGATGGGTCAGCGGGTTTGCGTGGAGGTGTGGAGCGTGTTCGTGTGTGGGAGGGGTTGTTAGGCGTGCGGCTTGTTGTTTCCTCGCAGCCGCAGGATGGGCTGCGCAGGGCCGAGCCCGGCTCCCCCGCGGGGGTTCCGGCGGTTTGCGACCCAAAAGCCGGCCAAGGCCTGTTTATCACCTCCCCTCATTTGCCTTGCCAGAGGTAGCTCGACCTCGCGGAGCCTTTCTTCTTCTCCTTCTTCTCCTTCTTCTCCTTCTTCTTCTTCTTCTCCTTCTTCTCCTTCTTCTCCTCCTTCTCCTTCTTCTTCTCCTTCTCCTTCTTCTCCTCCTTCTTCTCCTTCTTCTCCTTCTTCTTCTCCTTCTTCCTACCCTTTTTCTGGAGAGTCTAACGGGGGGGCGCGACGGCGGCACTTCGGAACCAAGTTGCTCGCGATGTTGCATTGACGCGTGGACGTGTTTTGACGTGTGTCGCCAGCGTGCTACGGGATTGTCCAGGTGCCCACGGGTCCGTGGTTCTGCAGAAAGTGTGAGTCGCAGGAACGAGCGGCACGCGTGGTAAATATGCCGTCGCACCAGCTCGCCTTCCCGCCAGCCGCTGAAGTCCACGGCGGCATGAAATGTGTGGCCTTCTCTCCCCACAGAGGTGTGAGCTCTGCCCCCATAAGGATGGTGCCCTCAAGAGGACGGACAGCGGAGGTAAGCGCTCGTTCTCAGGTGACCTCTGCTCTTCTTGTTGTCGTCCATCGACGCCCTGTGGTGTGTTGACAGGTTGGGCTCACGTCGTGTGTGCTCTCTACATCCCCGAGGTGCAGTTTGCCAACGTCCTCACCATGGAGCCCATCATCCTGCAGTTCGTCCCGCACGAGAGATACATCAAGGTAACCCAAATCCGGACGGCCCCGAGAACAGAGAAATAACTCTTGACAGCTGCCCGCCGCGCCGCATCTTAAGGAGCGATTTCACGTGCGCAGGAAAACGCTCCCATTTATCTCGACTCACGGGTAGACGCGTGTGTTCGCGTTCACCGGCTGGGTTTTCAACAACAAGCGCGTTTTAAACTTCCCGGACAAGCGGTGCTTTTCCCGTCGCCGTTTGTCATCAGAGTCGGGCGCTAGGTGGTTTTAGGAGTTTGGTACACAGAAACTGGCTGTAACCTACTGTCTAAGCCAAAGATCAAATATGGACATCAACAGCTCCGGCTTCCAAACGCCACACAGTACGACGTGGAGAGAAACACCGTTTTTCCTCGGCCCGAAAACCCGTGGATGCACCGAACTGACACAACACGCACGTTCAGCAAATGACCCGGTCGATTCTCCGGAGGGAAAGCTGTGAGCAATCTGTGGCCCGCAACTACTGGTCCGTCCATCTTCTGACGCTTCTCCGGGAACGGGGTCGCGGGGGCACCGGCCGAAGCTTCCCTCTCCCTGGCTCCTCCGAGGGGACCCCGAGGAGGTCCCGGCCCAGAGACATAGTCCCTCCGGCAGGAAGGCCTCGCCAGAGCCACCTGATCGGACTCCTCCCCCTTGCTCTGAGGGAGAGCCCGGACACCCTGCGGAGGAAACTGGTTCCGGACGCTTGGATCCGCGGCCTCGTTCTTTCAGTCATGAGCCGCCGTCTGAACACCCCGACGACGACGAAGACAAACGGGCCCTGTTTTCCCCGGAGCCCCGCCCGGGAGCCCCGCCCGGGAGCCCCGCCCGGGGACGGCGCTTGACGGAGCGCCTGGTGGCCAAGCCCGCATCCGTGGGGCTCCGCCAGGCGATGCGAGCTCGGGGTGGGGGGGCCTCAGGGGTCCGAGGCGCGGCTGCAGAAGCTGGCTGTCGGAAAATGACCTGATCCGACTGCAGTTGATGGTATCCGGAGAGAATCCGTTAACTGAGAGTGGATTTTCAGTGAATGCAGTTTCTGCTCTGCTCTGGTTCGTTACCACGACACGTGAAGATCTTTAGGGCTTTGATTGGCTGTCTGGTTACGACGAACGGCTGTGGAGGAGCCGTGATGATTTACTCCAGCAATATTACAGACAGCAGATGAAACAATGGATGGGGAAAAAAGTCGGCTCTGTTGAGTCAAACAAAATGTATTGGAATTTTGTCAAATCAGAATCTGCACCAAGTTAAAGACAGGGAGAAGCTTCATTTGTTGAAGGTAAAAAATGTAAAAAAGTAAATGTCATTTCACAGATGTGCTGCCTCCATTGCATCGTGCAGTGTGAAGGTTCAAATCCACCCGGACAGCACTTCACTTGTGTTCCAGTATTGTAGGTCCAGGTCAGAAGTATGACGTCAACATGATGAGTCACTCCAGTGTCGCAAACATTTTACCATGAATGTCGAAAGAAAAACAATCATATAGTACTTGAAAAAAATAAGAACTGAAAGGTATGGATTCAGTTGTCTGTTCGTCAATGAGCATCAGCAGATGTAGGCCAATGAGAGAGGAACATGAGTGAGGTCAGAAGATGAGCCAGCAACGACTAACTACGTCTTTGCAAGGATGTGAACGTTTTTCCTCAAAGTTTATGTGCTGGACGAGTGGAAAATAGGCGTGCGTCAACGTCAAAGCAGGTGTAAGCAAGCAGCTGTGACGAGGACGGATTGTCGTGGCAAGACAAAAGGAGTCAGAGCCTCACAATGTGGAGGGCTTCCAGTTTAAGTTATGACGGGGAAGGTCTGGTTGATCCATCTTAGTCCCATTCAGCGGTGAAGCGGCTGCAGCTCAAGCGTATCATTGGAAGAAGTTAACCTACACTGTGGAGTTATGTTTTCTTTCTTTTATCAGCGGCGATTGTCCTCGGCGGGACCTCACATCCTAACGCACGGCGGGGGGAAGTCAGACGCGAAGCTCGTGTTCAGGCCAGTGGTTTACTGGGAAACTGACCTCTGCCATTTGTGTGGATGTGACTTTGACACACACAACCTGCACAGAATTGTTGATGGAGTCAAGGGAACGCTTTCAGCCGTGTTCCGCTCTCTGCCACACTGCAGAAATACTTCAGGAATGGTGTAAGGAACGCATGCTTGCGCTTGAAATTCACCGGATCTCAATCCAGGCCGAAATGGGACTTTGACGGCTGAGTTGGTAGAACGGGTGCCCCTTCAAGTGGGTGTTTGGCAGTTCGATCCCCTGCTGCCCCCGTCTGCATGCCTAAGCTGGGCGGGACACTGAAGCCCCACGGTTGATCTGTACAGACTGACATTTATTTCTTTGTGAGAATGATATTTTCCAGAAGAGACCAGGTTCTAAACTCAATTTTAAGTGTGTTGACGTTGAAATAAACCAAAAATCTCACAGTATTAAAACCTGTAATTCATATAAACTGGTGTTGTGTTTGTGCATCTGTGGTTAGAGATTCATGACGTCACAATATTTTGACTTCATTTGAATGACGGCAGTCATGAATCAATAGGAATGATTGAATCACTGTATTGACTTGTCCAAAACTATTCCAACAGCATAGTTTTCTTGACCTATGTTGTAAGAATTTGAAAAGCCTAACGGAGAACAGCAGATGACGTGCCTGTCCGTGTAAATCTCAAGCAGCTCGTGGCAAAATAATCTCACCTTGAGGTTTCGTAACGTTGCGTACAAAGAAAAGAGCGTCAGGCGGCGAATCTTAGCGCCTGCCTCTGTCACGCATGCGTAATAAATAACCTGTAAACGTAGGAAATCTTTTTCTAACAACAGCTGTTTGGAGAAAAACTGCTGACGGTTGGAATCAGTCATCTTGGAATTGTGTTTGACGGAACTATATTGTGCGGTGAATGTTCTCTGAGTGGTTGCCTCCAGGCCTGTGTCCAGCAGTTATTTTGGAGAGAAGCATTGTTTCGTGTCTAATCGATTAAGGACTAAATCCTGAGAAGTTGTTTCTGGTAAACTGTCTCTGACTTCAGGAAGCAAAATAGCTCGGTGCTTCTCTTCTGTACCGGCGCCTGAAGTCGGGTGTCCGTCGGACTTGAGGTTATCCAGATAGGTTTTCGTGTTTAATCCCGGCTGTTGAAATGAGAATTCCGAGCATGGCGTTCATTACGAATATAATATACAAAAAGATACGAAGGTAATTTTATCGTGTGTTTCTTGTCCAAGGCAATACAGTTGTTGCTGACCTTTCCAGTGAACTGGCACATCGCCGGTCATCCAACTCGGTTGTGAACCATTGCGTACGTCAGTGTGGTTCTTGGTCATTGATTCCGGTTACAAGCTTGATCTGTGCCAGCTGGAAATGTGTTTATAGAGAAATCAATGTTGGACACCTAGACTAATTGAATGGAGTAGATAGATGCTGACTGTGTGCTAGCGTGTGTTTGTGCGCTGGTGCGCATGTACACGTGTACATATTGTTCACGTTCTCAGTCCGTGTCAGCAGTTAGTTGAGTGCGTTCGCTCTCCCCCGAAGAACAAGTCATCGATCTCATGCTGCTTCATTTCAATGGAAAGTCAAAACTGTAGAAGAAACTAGTCATTTTGATGTTTACCCAGTTGTGTTATTTTGTCTCTGTCCAACAACACACGATTGACACCCTGCAGGGTTGGCGGAAAAGGAGTCGGCCTTAGGGTGGACGAAATGGCCAAGACTGGGTTTTTGTTGTTGCTGTTTTTCCTTTTTTCTTTTCTTTTCTTTGTCACAGCTGTTGCTAGGCATATCTCCCACCCTCCTCTTAAGGCGGGAAAAGAGCAAGAAGGTCAAAAGCTGTGTTTGTGTTTAATCGTGCTCGTGCAAGGGTTTCAGCCTTTAGCCTCCTGTTTTGTTTCAAGGAAGTCAAATAACGACTGCCTGCTCGGGTGTGGAGGCATTGAATGATGAGAGTGAAAGGATTGAAAAGTAAGAATACGAGCAATGCAGCAACGTGTCATAACAACCTCCGTCAATTTGTACTCCAATATCCACTCCGTCACAAAACCGTCCAAGTCACCGGATCCTTGTGGCAACGTAGAACACGGTGAGGGTATAGCAGAACAGGAAGATAAACCCCTGAGGTTGGAATACAAAGACCGTTCAATCTGACATCTCATTGTGATTCACTTTGTCACAGCAAACAAAGTTAGCTTTCCCTCTCTCACTGTCCAGCTGACACAAACTTGTCATTATCAAAAGTAAACAGTAGGTATGTGAAATGCACACATGCGTCTACCGGTAACTGTACCCGGCCAGACCGTGAACGCTGAGCCACCAACCTCCTCCAGACTCTCAACCCCATCGTCCCTCCAAGTCGGGCCGGGTCGACTGTCCCAAACACAATCGACACAGCCTGGTTTCCACAGCAGCTCAGCAATAACTGGTAGAATTAAAGGCTACACAACAATGCGTCTTAACTCAAGTGCGTGGTGTCCATAAAGACGACGGCCTGAGGTCTCTCGTAAACGCACTTTATACGAGCAATGCACTTTTATGATGTAACGCCGAAGACTAAAGGTCATGTCCGTCATATGACCGACATCTCCTCCGCTGTCCATCCCTGTGCTTTCACTAGACATGCTATATCTGTGAGGACCAGGGGAGGGAAAGCAAAGCGGCCTGTGGAGCCTGCATGACCTGTAACCGACACGGCTGCCGCCAAGCCTTCCATGTCACCTGGTGGGTGCTATCTTCACGTGCTATTGCTATCTTTGCAATTTAGTTTCTGAATGATGGCCAGGAACAGGTTTGAAACTCCTGAGTGTTTGTGCTTGTCTAACCTCTTCCACCGGTTAAGTGCCCAGATGGCTGGCCTGCTGTGTGAGGAGGAAGGTCCAGAGGCTGATAACGTGAAATACTGTGGCTACTGCAAGCATCACTACAACAAGATGGTGAGATCAGCCTGAGAAATCTTGAAGTAACCGGGCACGGTGCAGGAGTACGTCTGCGCAGTGTCACTGTTTACCTTTGCCAGTGTCACTGTGGCAACCCAGTGTCATTTAGCCAAACAAAGAAATACACGCGTTCGGTTTGTCGCATTCGATTATGCTTTTCAGTTTGTAACCCACCAGATTGCTGGGATGGCTTCCCGGACCTTTCATCGTACTACATTCCAAATCAGCAGTTTTCGCACAACATTCGAATGATCGCAGGCTTTTGTGCTCGAGTTGTTCTGTGTTTGGTCATTCAAGGTAGCGTTTCCTGCGTGCATGCAAAGGTCAAAAGGATATACGGCCTCAATTCTGCAAGTCAATTTCCTCCACTCGTCTAAATTTCAGCAGAATGCAACCGCGCCGCTCACTTGCTGTTGTTTTTCCATTTTTCGGTTTTGGGAAATTACACGGAGGATCTTTTTCCTTTTTTTTCTAAACAGCAAAAGAAATTGCGTTCCAGTGAAAATACCAGCAGCACCTTTAGTCACGCACGAGGGCATTCCACCTCTCCATCGCAAGAAAAGCACCACCACCACAGACAAAGGAAGGTATGATGTTGGTTTTCACCAGTTTTAATTCTACTACCAAGCATGAAAAGCGCAGGGCCTTCCTTTTCCTCATTTTAAAGCTTTAAGGTTTTTCTCCAGTGTTGATCATTCGGTGGCTTTGTTACGTCGAGCAGTTACGGTGTGAGTCCTGAAATTTGTGTGTTGCCGGGTGTTTGTTTTTTATTTTTATTGAATAAATCAATAAAGTAGTTAGCGCCTTGAATTGACAGCATTCTGAAGTTATCAAAAAAAAAACCTATCTGAAAATGCACATGAAATCACAAGAAACTGCGTAAACCTCTGACTCCTGCATTCGGTTGCAAGATGAGACGGAGAGTTGATGCTCACCATTTGGATTGGCTCTTGAATGCTTTGTGAACTGAAGTTCAAGCAGGGTGGGACTGGGAGATACCTAGACTGATCATCGATCCCTGTGTTTTGCTGTCTGCTCAGAGCCATAAGGACAAGGTCCGTCAGAAAGAGCGTCACAAGAAGTCTTCTGACAGCGTCGGGATCTCGATCACGCCTAGCAATTTAGACAAGGTAGGACGCTCCGCCTGGGTGTTACCTTCATGCTGCTGCTCATGGTCTGAACAAATACAGCTTTGAGACAGCACTCACAGTAGCATGGTAAGAAGAAGCCAAGAAGTCGTTTTAGCTGAAAGGCAAATCAACGTGTGTGTGTGTGTGTGTGTGTGTGTGTGTTGGAACAGATCTCCTCCAGTCATTACATCAACAAGGACAGTGCAGGAAAATCCAAGAAGCTGAGTTCCCACAGTCATGGCCATCGCAGTAAGAAAACAGGGAATGTGGGCAAAAGCTGCTCGTCCTCATCTTGTTCTTCCAGCCCCTTTAACCCAGGTAGAAGGAAGGAGCCAAGCTTTTGCTTCGTTTTATAACTGTTTTTTAATGTGTGCTCTGCTGATCCTGAAGGTGGATCCTTGTCTTCAGCTCAGGACTTCCATCAGTTTTCATCCTCCTCACGACTGGAGCGTGACCAAGAGCGAAGTGAAAGCAACCACAGCAGCAAGGAGCACAAGGACTGCGCCAGAAGGCCAGCCGTTGATGGGGACCAGGACGAACAGGACAATGAGAAAGACGACAAGGACGATGAGGAGGACAGTAAATACCACAAGCCCCCAGCACTGACTCCTGCTGAGGGGTCACTTGCGGGGTCACAGGGTCACGACCACTCGGACGGAAACTCCAGTCCTTTTGAGAATAAGGTCACAATATCCACGTTCGGGTCGATCATGCGCATCACGTCGACGTCAGCACTAGGTAGCAGCAGCAAGATCCGCAAAATCTCTTCAGGGGACTACAAACCTTCTAAGTCCCTCTCGAAGATGTCCCAGCTCAGTACGCCGCCCATCCTAGAGGAGGTGGACCATCAGGCCAAAGCCCTAACGCCGCCGCCGCTGTCCAGGGAGAGGAGGCACCGTGAAGACAAGAAGAGCCGCCAGGGTCCAGGGCGACCGCGGGGTAGCAAGAACAGAGAGAGGAGCGAGGAGGAGCACCACCATCACCATGCTGCACCCCTGCCTCCCGCCTTCCCTGCCGTTCCCTACCCCAGCGCTTCCTCTGCTCCTCAATTCACCGTTTCCCCAACACCGCCCGCCTCCACCACCTCGTGCTCCTCCTCTTTCTCATCTCCCTCCACCAACAGCTTTTCCTCAGGCCGAAGCAACCCTTTACTCAGCTCGGGTGAGTTTCGGTTATCGACGCCTCCTCCACCCTCTGCACAGCACATCAGATGTTCGGATCCAGTAGGTCCGTCTGCATCTAATAGAGTTGCATTGTTTGATAGACTGAGGACAAGTGGGAAAATTCCCAAGATGTGTGACTGAGAGCGTGAATGGTTTTCTGTCTGTGTATGTTGCCCTGCGACTGACCTGCCACCCTGGAGGGATGGATGGATGGATGGACGGATGGACGGATGGATGGAGGGATGGATGGATGGACGGATGGACGGATGGACGGATGGATGGATGGATGGATGGATGGGATGGATGCATGGATGGATGGAGGGATGCATGGATGGATGGAGGAAGGGATGGAGGGATGCATGGATGGATGGATGGATAGATGGATGGATGGAAGATGGATAATGGTGGGCGGGGCTTGGCTCACCACCAGCTCACGATG
>CAAKHD010004634.1:19642-51622 GCA_901007705.1 Fistularia tabacaria
AATTCAGGTTCCAGCTTCTCCTACAGTCTGACTTCCTCACAGCAGTTCAACAGCATCCATTCCACAGCACAAATGCTGCCCCCCCTGTTGAGCCAGGCACCGCCCTCCCTGCCAGGTCAGGGATTCTTCCAGCTGGGTTCAGATACATCGGCCGCTTGCTTTATTCCTCTGTTTTTAACCACATTTGAATGTAACAGCGACGCTCTTGACATGTTCTCTCGTTCCAGAGTCCGACCCAGACGACTGTCGCTTCCCTTGTCAGGGAATGTCACCAAGAGAGAGCTTGTCCTCGCAGTAAGTCTTCTAATCCTAACAAATTACATCCATGATCCAGTAACCTATGAAACACGTCAGCGTGGTGGCAAAGTATTTGTGCTAAGATCCCACATCTCCCACTAACCAGGATCAAGAAGGTGGTTCACCCAGGACCAGTGCAGTGGTGGAACTTGCCTGACGTTGTGCTCTATGTATTACTGAATGTGATGAATAAGAGGATTTCTTTATCATAGAATTCCTCTGATGTGGTATGAAAAAAAACATCAGCAGTTGAAGTACTTTACTTAATTTTACTTTTACTGTACAACTTACTGTTGTCATCTAGGTTCATGAAGGTCAAGCTTTTGACACCAACGGGGAAAAAAAACTTGAGTTTCGTAAATATGTAAGCCCTATTAAATTATCTTTCAAAGAAGTGAAGGCCAGAATTTTCAAGCTAGCTAAGCTCTGACCTCTACCTGCATACAAAGCCCAATTAGATGATGTTGGGACATTGTGTAGAACATAAATAGAAACATAATACAATGATTAGCAAATCATTTTCAACCAATATTCGGTTGAATGCACTGCAAAGAAAAGATATTTACTGTTCAAACTGATTAACTTTACTGTTTTCTGCAAATATTCACTCATTTTGAATTTGATGCCTGCAGCACATCACAAAAAAGCTGGGACGGACCTTTTGACCACAGTATTGCATCGCCTGTCTTTTTAACAACACTCAATAAGCATTTTGGAACTGAGGACACTAATTGTTGAAACACTGTGTGTGGAATTCTTCCCCGTTCGTGCTTCATGTACAACTTGAGTTGCTCAACGGTCCGGGGACTCCGTTGTCATATTTGCGCTTCGTAACGCACCGCACAGTTTCAAGAGGAGACAAGTCGAGACTTCAAGTAGGCCAGTCTAGTGGCCGTACTCTTTTACTAGCCCCGAAGCCTCGCCGTTGTAATGCATGCAGGAGGTGGCTTGGCATCGTCTTGCTGAAACAAGGAGGGGCGTCGCTGACGAGGGCATTTCAGATGAGCTCAGGCACAGAGAAGCTGCTGGCATTTCCGGGTGTCGTCAATGTACGGCTTTCCCTTTGCATGGTACATTTTTATGTTGCATTTGTAGATGCAGAACAAACGGTATGAACTGGCAGTGGTTTTCTGAAGTGTCCCTGAGCCCGCGTGGATCGTGTCCTTTGGGACGAGGCCACAAAGATGCCCCTTTTTAATGCAGAACCGTCCGAGGGATCGAAGGTCCCGGGCACTCTTGGTTTTCGGCCTTGCTGCTTCCTCTAGATTCTCTGACTCTTGAAGGTCTGATGGACCACAGATGATGACATCCCTAAATTCCTTGCTATTGCAGGTTTCGAAATGTCGTCCTTAAACTGTCGGGCTATTTCACAAAGTCGGGAATCTCATCCCATCCTTCCGTGTGGACAAGGGAGTCTTTCGGGAACGCTCCTTTTTTACCCAATTACGACACTCACCTGTTTCCAATTCACCTGTGGAATATTTCAAACAGGTGTTTTTTGAGCATTCCTCAACCTCCCAGTCTTTTGTTGCCTCTGTCCAGGCTTTACTGAGGGTTGTGTTGCTGGCATCAAATTCCCAATGAGTGAATATTTGCATAAAAAACAGTAATTTTGATCAGTGTGAACATGAAATGTATTGTCTGGAGTGCATCCAACTGAATATAGGTTCCAAATGGTTCGCAAATCGTTGTATTCGGTTTTTATTTACGATTTACACGACGTCTCGGCTTCATTGGACTAGAGGTTTATCACACAATTTCCATGGTGGTATTGATTCCATCCCATAGTTTTACTTCCGTCAATGCCGCATGTATGGAAGTTGCTGCCGTTCCAGTAACCCTCCTCTTCACCTGCAGGTCTCCGATGAGCAGTCTTCCTCTGCTGTTTGATCAGAGGGACAGTTTGGGATCAGTAGTCCGGGCCCATCCTGACAACGTCCCTGCTGCCAGCTCCCACATTGAATTTCTGCTGGAGAAACATGGCAATGGAGAGATGGGGGTCAATAGTAAGTGAACTTTAATCCTCAGAGCATATCAGGATCCTTTCCTGCATCGTCAAAAGCATTTATCACACAACCATCAAAAGAGAGTTGGGATTGATAGTCCAACTGTCCATATCCAGATAATTGACTTGTTTTATATGAAATGGCAAAAAGCAATGTATAAAAGTTGCTGTTTGCTGCGTAAGAAAACAGCAGCTTTGGACAGGAGACAAGATCACTGCTGGGGTCCTCCAGACTCCGGCCCACCTCCATGACCCGAAGCGAAGGATAAGCAGTAGATCATGAATGAATGAAGGCATGATGGCTTGGTCCATCTGAACTGGCCTCAAGAGATGTTTTTGACTGGAAGACTCGAGAAGGAAAACACCCTCTTCTTCCTTGATTCATGGCTCGTATTGACGAGGGATCTTCAGGCATTGCAAAGGGAAACATTCAAGACTTTGTATGAAATAGTGAGGAAATCTCAATGTTGCCTCGACTCTGGAAGCTGCAATCTGCTCCTTCATTTTGTCAAAATATTCTCTGTTTCTGCGTCCTTGTTTTTAATGCTGTCATCTTTGTAATCAAACCTGTTTGATCAAGTTTTTCTCTAGTTTTCTGATAGTGTTTGAAAAAGCAGACATTGGACAGTGGACGCAGTAGCTTGACCGACTGTTCCTCCTCCGTCATCCAATTGTGAACATGATTGTGAAATAATGGCAGCAGGTCATTATCTCCTTGTCCCTCCACTGTCTCCTAGTTGTGGAGATGCTCCAGTCCCTTCATTCATTGCAGCAGGAGAACCAGCGTCTCCAGGATCAGATCATCAGTCTGACTGCCAAAAGGGAGCGTCTGCAGTTGCTCAACACTGAGCTGGCAGTCCCTTTCCCGCCAAATGTGCACTCTGTGCAAGGAGCTGTGCAGGCCTCTGCTCACATCAACTTCCCGTCCTTCTATCAAGGTCTGACCGTGTCTCCTCGTGTCTCTGCCTGCCTGTCAAAATCTATGTGTTGTACATGGCATGCAGACCAATGACATTTGACCCGATATTCTACACCTCCTCCGCAGATCCCGTGAGCACCAATAAGAGCCCCCTGGCCAAAAGCTGCTTCCCCAATGACTTGTCTTTTGTTACGTCCTCAGAGGTGAGACCTGATCACAAGTGCAGTGCGTCTATTGCCTTTTTAACGATTAGTTTCTTCATTGTTGTGCAAAACCTTTTGGAAATGATCAACTATTGGTTGAGTGCTGTTGGTTTACTGTTGTCGAGCGCTGATATATCAAAGCTCAGCATTACACGATGACCACCAGCAGGTCATCTGGTGCAGGTCCCCCTCTTGCCAACAAAACATCCCCAACTCACGAGGCGTGAAATCCCCTCGACCTCTGTAGGTGTGCTGTGGCACCTGACATCCAGGGGTTAGCAGTTGCTTTAAATGCCGAGAGGGAACGTGGGGATTGGCATCTTTACTGCTCAGGAACCAAGTCAACACCTTGAACTCATTTATTCTCAAATCATTCCTGATCAAATTTTGCAGTGTTAAGATCCTTTAACTCCTTAATGGAACACAAGTTCCATGAAGGGTTGCATTTGATCCACAACCATTGTTTCGGTGAATGAATCCTGTGAAAGTAGCTTAAACGGAAATGGTCAGGACCCAAGGATTTTTTCGTAGCAGAATATTGAGCAAAGTTGCAAATTGCAACCGCCAGCTTGCCTTCCTCCCCTAGTTCATCCTGGTGCCTTGTTTTCCTCTGGTGAGGCAACACTCACACAACTGGCCTTGTTATGTAAAAAGAAAATGGGATTGAATGAGACCAAACTACCTGTGTTCATTGTTCCACAAAAGCTTCAGGGACGTTCACACGTGGACAAAATTGTTGGTACCTTCCACTGAAGAAAGAACCCGTGGTGGTCAGTGAAATAACTTGAAACAAAAATAACATTAAATGAAAACAGTACTGAAATGTTCTCTTTTGAGATGTGGCTCAACAGACTCATTCAAAAAAAAAAAAAAAAAAAAAAACAATTTCAGGACCGTTAGCCACCGCTTTTTTCATCACTGATGCGGCTAGTTTTCCATTTCTATGGGCTAACAAGCTTCATGCTGCCAAAATATTTAGCGGCGTCACAGCGGACTAATGAAATTACACAGACACAACAGAACACACACTTGTGGTTTACACAAGTCACATTGAGAGCGACAATGAAAGAGATACTAAAAACTGATGGAGGAATTCTGAGACTGAGACCTCAGTGGTTTCAGCGTGCAGGATTAAGATGAAGATCGTGAGCAATGACTTTTCCTGCTAGGCTTCTGTATTTTTTAATATTTGTAACCAGACATGTTACAGGCACTGTTCAGAGAAAGGCATTTACTTCACGTATTAAATTAAAAGCTGTGTAAAAAATCTCATGCTACAAACGGACACTTGTGGTTTATAGGCAGGTTCGGCCTCCATACGTGCAATTCATTTTCTCTTTTCAAATGTAGTGGGTGCGGCTTATCTTCAGGTGTGCTCAATAGTCCGAAAATGATGGTAAAAATAATTTGACCGCAGTGACAACGTCCTGAAATGTCAAGGCAAAGGCTATGAGATCCTCTCCAAGCAGCTTGATGGTCGTCTGACTACAGATGCAGGAACTATTCAGAAGGTTAAGGCACACTGGACTGTGGTCAGCCTCCCTGGATGTGGCCGCAAATCTGAGGAGACAGATGATGCAAATGTTCATCAAAGAGCCCAGAACAACTTTAGCAGAGATTAGAGTTGAACTCTAAGGTCAAGGTTCGTCAGTGTCAGATTGCAGAATTTTTGTGTCTTTTTGTGCCAAAGTTGACTGAGTGGAAGAAGTCTGAGGAGGACAGCGCTGTTGAAAGCAAGGCAAAACAAAACAAAACACTGGATTATTGTGAAGTGGCCTTCAGTAAGCCCTTCTGTAAATCCTATTGAGGAAGTGTGGAAGGAGCTCAGCAATGCGTGTGGAGATGGTAGCCTTCAAACCTGAGCGGCCGCACCAGATCGCTCACAAGCAGTTGGCAGAAGTAGCTGTTGACAGGTGCAGTCTCGTTGACTGATTCAACTCCATATCCTCTGGAACACAATTCAAAATCAACATTGGATGTTCCTCCAATCATTTCCTTACATTTTTGTTCGTTATTACTAATGTCAATTTCAAGTCACGTCAATGACCGTTGTTTTTCTTTGTTCAACAGAAGGGCAGCAACAGTTTTGTCCATGTGTGTGTATTCACTTGCTGCCTAATACGTCCCATGCACGCAAAGTGCAATTCTAACCAGATAGTGAACATTAATCAACTCATCCGTTCGGGACAATTATGGTATATATATGTTTACACGTCAGACGACGGGGGACAAATGAGTCGATTGCCCAGAGCTTGGCCCTCCAACCTAAAGCCTAAAGAGTTTCTTCCAGTCCTTCCATGCACTGTTTCTTCTCGGATTTTGGAAAAAAAAGTGTTATAATGCAAACGGGATGGAAACCGTACCCGCCCGTCCTTCACCATCTCCAGAGGTTCTTTTCCTTCTGGCTGCTCCCTTCAGTGAATCGACTTCCTCCATCCAACCCACGGATGCTATATATATGTATATATATATATATATATACATATATATACAGTATACTTAATATTTAAAATAGTTTCCCTGGCATAACAGCATGAACATGTATGGCACAATACATTTTGTCCATTTTTGGCCATAACTTTACTCTAATGATGTCTTGCACTGAATGGACTCAAACAAATGTCCACCAGTCACGGTGGGACGGTATTCAGATCGAGATCTCTGATTGGCTGTTTTGCGTGTCAATCAAGCGCGTCAACGCCGCAGCGGGGATGGATGACAGGCTAACGGCTTTTTAATGACGCGATGTACACGCACTACCTGGACGGCAGTGAATTCTGTGGCTCGCGGTTGAGTCGTTTTTTCTTTTTTCACCTTGTGCGGTTCTTTTCTTTTGAAAGGCAATTTTTCCTTCTTGTCTAATCCACATCTCACCTGTGGGAGCCACTAACAACACTGAGCGTCACACCCTCAATTTCCAGTTTCAGGCTCATAAGTCTATCTGACACTCTTTTCACCTCCAGAACATTCCTCACAAACTCCTCCTCCAAGATAACTCCGACTCAATTTTACTTCCTATCAATATCATAATAGTGAAACGTAAAGCTGCTCCTGCGCTTCTAGCCTTCCTGTCTTTCCACCCGGTCTTCTGGACATCCACCTTTCTTCTCTGCATCAACCAACTCTATCTTTTCTAAGCTATGATCAGAGTCCCTCCTCAGTCCCAGACTTGCTTCTCTCTGCCTCCGAACACGCCTTCCTCCTCTCCTTCCTCAGCCCACGGCAGCCCAATTTCCACCGGTCCCCTGTATGTTATCGGCACCTAATGTCGGTCATTGTCGACGCTGGCCGAGACCCATCCAGCATGAAAGTCAGGAGTTCGATTCACATGTGTAGTTGTGGCACAAGTTTTACGCTTGGCACAAACCTCTAAGATAATCCGGGCTTGGGACTGGCTTGTGCCCCCAATGTAAGGGAAGTGGAGGAGATTGTCTGCACGCATGTATCATGGGAGAGTCTTCTGACAACCTCTGTCGCCAGGGCCATGTTCATCAAATCCATGCAAGAAGTGAGGCAGCCAAAGACGAAGCTCTTCTTTGAGTCATAAAGACACGACACAAAGATAGTGTTCAATGTCGCAGCGGACAGCGCAAGCGCTGAACTTCACTCGTGGTCCACATCAATGCAGCAGGAGTGTGAGGAGTTCTACATCCTGTGGGGACTTGGAGAAACACCATGGGACTGCATCAGTGCAACATGATCGAAGCTCTGAGAGAAGAACGAGTGACCTCACAGACTTACTTGAAGACCAAATTCAGAAAATGTGTTAAAAATATATCATGCAACTTTTGAAGACAGTCTTGGACCTTTGGACCCACTTAATGCCGTGTCCACAAACACCACAGAGCATTGTTCTGCTTCAAGGGCTCCTCAAGATCATGAAAACTCGTACTTGTTCTCTCGTGTCCCAGGAGAGGTGCAACCGTTTGGTCGTGCTCTTCATTGTGCGTTCATTTGCCAAGAAAATGGACTTTTAAGACATCTTGTGGATCATCGACAACCTGTTCTGAGGCGGGAGAGGAGATGGAGGAGTGAGGAGGAGATAGAAAACAGCTTCAACGGGGATTTTAAACTATGCATATGAATACACTTACTACTCTTGTCAGAATGGTTGGGGGGCTTCTTTAGATGGTCTGTCCCAGCACAGGAAACACCCTCAACTGTCCTCCGTGTGTGTGTGTGTGTGTGTGTGTGTGTGTGTGTGTGTGTGTGTGTGTGTGTGTGTGTGTGTGTGTGTGTGTGTGTGTGTGTGTGTGCGTGCGTGCGTGTGTGTGTGTAATGTTTAAACAAACTGATAATGCAGACGTTATTTATTATTTAGTGGCGTGATTTTTGTTTTGGTCTTATTTGCTTCTGTTAAGTGAGTAGTTTTATTCGATGAAAAGGTGAAACCACAGTGAAATTGTATTAATAATGTGTATATTGGCTATTTTCCTGAAATGTCCGCATCAGTTGACCATTAGTTGATCATGAAACTTTGACAAATGATTTTCACATCGATTTTTACCCATCAATGTATATTACTTGCTTCCACCATGAGATGGATTGTCTTTGATTCAATAGACAAAAATGAATCACCCAAATATTGTAAATTCAAATTCAAAGCATTAATCACGAAATAGTCATTTCAAAAACAATTGAATTAAAAAAAAAAGTGAATTTTGTTATGTTGTTCAATTACTAAGGTAACTTTGTAATGTGGATTATAAATTTCATGTCCACATGATATGTACATATTGGATATCTCCATGTATTGTGTGGCTGTGAAGGTTCTCAGTCATGCAGGTCAGGGTCATCATGGTATCTTGCTGACCGCAGTACATTTCTGCCGTCGAAATTGTTTCTGCTCTCATCTGAGAGGCTCCTTCAGATGGAAGGACGTCCAGATTTGACAACAATTATACATGTTTGACATTTGCATCCAGTCAAAACGGATACAGATCACAGAAATGAGATTCCAATCCATGCTAATAATAGTCAGTGTCTGCATTTATCCCGTTGTACTTGGAAGTGTCATGAACTGAATGTAGCCATGGAACAGCCTGTCTTTTTTACCGCAGGACTTGCACTCTGGTAGTCCGTCCCGCAGCAGCTCCTCCCTGTCCTTCCAGAGCACCCCTCCCCCCCAGCAGAGTCCCGCCTCTTTCCCCCAGCCCCACCTGAACGGTCTGGGTCGAGGTCTGGGCGACGGCCTGGGAACAATCTGTCAGACTGGCGGCCTCAAGGCCTCGCTCGCAGGAAGTCCGCAGCTCAACGTGAATGGCATGCTCGGTAATCTCAACGGGGTGATCCAGTCTCCAGTCCAAGCGGCCGCTCAGCCTGCGCTCCCTGCTCTGCGCCCACAGCCGCCGCCTCTCAACCCCCAGGCTGTTGCACATGGCTTTCAACTGCCCAGGAGTGCCAGTCCGTATGTACTTTACATCTGCAGGATGACAGTAGCCGACATACCCAGCAAACTCCCACACAATGACCAGCCGGGAGACGGAGACCCCGTTCAAACCTTATATGAAAATACATTCTGAGGTTGTGTGGTAGAACTGCTCTCCCTGCTCCGTAAACAATAACCGTGAAGAATATTCCCAGAGAACGGTCCGAGAGTCTCGACCTAGAGCGACTTGGGTCGCTTCCACCTGTAGTGACACTGTGACTTGTGATTAGTTGTCTAGGACATGTTAGGACAGGTCATGTGGTGTGTAGTTACGCCACCTTCTCAAGAGAGTTTGTCTCTGTCTGCGACATTGACCTGATGTTTATCACAGCCTGCGCACGAAAGTAAATGAAATCCCATTGATCAGACAGATTAAAACAGCAGCGTGGGACCCATTTATGCCCCAGGATTGAAAGATAGTCGCTGAAACCGCAAATAGTGACGTAAAAAAATTAACTTGACCTTCTGAAGGTCAGCGGATGGGAATGTTAACTTACTTTATGAATTCTTCATTATTTGAAACAATACTATAGAACGCAACGTCCCTGAGAAAAAGGGTTTCCTTTTATATTCGGCAGCTTAATATAACAGCATTTTGTTTTCACACAATTCTACCTGCATTGACGAGTGCCTGTGAAAAGCAAAAAAATCAGTTTTTTATTGTGTGACAAATCAGTGATTGAATCTGATCAGATGCACCGATGGTTTCTGTTGCAGGTCATCTCTTCTGTCAGAGCAGCAGAAGCAGATTCTCCTGGAGCAGCAGCAGCAGCAGCAGCAGCTGCAGCAGTTTCTCACCTCGCAGAACTTCACACCTGTAATCTCTTTTCACTTTTATCATTGCTTGTCAAACACAGGAACCCTGTTTACCCTCCTGCATGATAGCAGGCGTTATCCTGGTTAAGAGTATGAAGAGCTCCCAACAAAGACCAGTTTGATAGAGATGAGAATGATGCCATTATGTGTAGAATCCGTCTCCACTTTTCTTTCTCCGTGTTCTCAGATAGTTTGTTCAGTGACAATAAATCCAAGGCAGGCAGAAGTGATTCTGATTGTGTATGAACCACAACCACAGCAGTACAAGTTAGACTGAGAGCTATGACGGCCTCAACCAGTCACTGTTTTACCACTTTCTTATTTGACTGAACTTTCATTATGAAAAATGAATGGTTTTCTGGTTTGTACAAAAAAACATACAGGTTCAGGCTATGATAGCAAATTGAAAATGGACTTTTGTTTAAGAAACAATGTCCTTTTGCCTTCAACACCTATCGAATCAGAAAATTACAGAAACAAACTAGAATGCTGTAAAGAAAACAGTCTTTCAGTAGTTAGTTGTAACCACTAAACCATGTTAAGAATCTATATCCTCTCAAGGCTCAAATAAAACTAACCCTAGTGTTCAGAGTTTTTCTTCATTGACATGTTTTCTCCAATGTCTACTGGCATGTTCATTATTTTGGTTCTGCAGCTACAACAGCTTGATGCTAAAACTAAAACTGCCATTTTTCCCCCACAATTCACAATCATTTGGCATTGACTTTCCCTTTGATTTGCCGTGTGTGTGTGTTGTGTGTGTATTTGTATATATATATGTATATATATATTTGTATGTTAAAGAACATCTC
The DNA here is from genome assembly GCA_901007705.1 of Fistularia tabacaria. Lineage (NCBI taxonomy): Eukaryota > Metazoa > Chordata > Actinopteri > Syngnathiformes > Fistulariidae > Fistularia > Fistularia tabacaria. Next base: position 30,123 of record CAAKHD010004634.1, read on the forward strand.
AATATTATCAAGATCATTCACACCCTTGCTAGTATGACAAATACTGAGTAACTGAAGCCCCATCCTTTTTTCAGGAGCAGCAGGTGGTTGTTTGCCAAATGCTGCAGCAGCAAAGACAGCGAGAGCTGCAGCGCTTTACACTGGCAGGAGCGCTCACCTCCAGTCCCAACCCTCCCAGCCTGCTGTCCTCAGCCATGGCCTCCCCGCTGCAAGGTGGACAGGTCGGGGGCCTCTTCAACCTGCAGGAACCCATGCTTCACAAGCCGGGGGTGAGTCGAATCCAGCGGCGACATGGTATTCACCGCTTCCTCTTGTTATACGCAAACCCTTTTTATTTTATTTTCAGATTGCAGGAGAGAAAGGGGGAGACAAGAACGGGTGACGTCATCACCACCGTGGTTACCTTCCTCCAAAGCAGGTCATGTGAAGAACCCCCCCTCCCCACATGACTTTTGAACATCGTATCTTCTCTGTCGTCTTTATCTCCTTATGAATGTAACAGGACATGTTTGTATCGGCAGCTTTCAGAGAGCATGAATATAGTGGTCTCTTCTTAAATTGCACTAATTAGTTAATACAACCAATGGGGCTGTGTGTGTGTGTGTGTGTGTGTGTGTGTGTGTGCGTGTGTGGTGGTGGTGGGAGGCTTTTGGTCTGAAATGCTCTTCAGCACTGGCCGCCAGTGAGCACCCCCCCGGGATCAGTCTCATGCCACTTGTCAATTCCACCCGTCTTCCTGGATGATTAGATAGTTGTCTTCCCCTCCTCCTGTGTGTCTAATCCAAGACCCCCGACCACACCTTCTCTATGTTGCAGCCTAACAGGCAATTTCTATTTAAAAGGAGTCAATATTCTGCCATTTTCAACTTTTAATGGCGATTCAGCAAGCTATTTCTTACCTCAGACTGTGGTCCCAGGTTTCTTTTGGAATGACCCCACAGCCTTTTCTGAATGACCGGCTATCAAGGGATGGACCGTCAGTGTTTTCTTTCTTTCTCAAGCAGATCAGTCAGTTCTTCTTTTCTTTTAAATATGTGTTTAAAGTCAAAAGGTCTCCGAACGTAAGACTGCCCTCTGAAAAAATTATTTCACACCACTCTTATGTAAAGTGACACGTTTTTAATCCATCCATCCATCCATCTTCTGCCGCTTATCCGTGGTCTGGTCGCGGGGGCAGCAGCCGGAGCAGGGAGGCCCAGACTTCTTCTTCTGGGGAACCCCAGGTCGCCCCCAGGCCGGCCTGGAGACATTGTCTCTCCAGCGTGTCCTGGGTCTTTCACATTTACTATCCTAATATGTCAGTTTTATTTCAACGCAGTACAATTTCATTGCCTGTAACTATCAGCTGCATTAGCTGTGAATTCAGTGTCAGAAAGTGAACGATTTAACTCACACATTACTGATTTGGAAGGTTTTTCTCTCCCGAGCAACAAAATCGATTGTGTTTGCGTGAGAATGTGAGAGCAAAAGACTCATATCTGTTGGGCTCTCATGAGGACGCTCTGTTTTTATAACTAAATGAACGTTTCCTGACTGGTTTTCTCTGTTGATTGTTTGAAAAGGATCTTTGAATATGAAGAATATTGATCACCAAATGAAAACAATAATCAGTTGTGCATCATATTGAGGCCGTAGTTATTCATCATTCTATACCCTCACCACATGCCTGGTTTATCCTTTTGGCTCGTCACAGAGAGCACGCGAGCAGCCGTCACCCCAAACACTGAACCACCTTGTGATCCCGACTTCCTGTCCGTGCAGTTCTAACACAAACTCCGCTTTCTCATCAGTCATGTTTCCTGCTATGAATGAAAAGGTTTATTAGCTTCAAAATTCTGTTTCCTTCCAGCGACGGTAGTTCAATGAAAATTAGGAAACCTTAATAAGTTCGATTTAATTTCAGTACCAATTGTAGTCACAGTGCTAACTGTTTGTCATCCAGAGAACTGCCCAAATCTAAATATCAAAGGTAGCTAAAGCAAAACTTTTGCCTTGAGGTGACGCAGACGTTGAACCAGTTACTGAGGATTCTTCAACCCGTACTTTGAGCTATGAACATTGTTAGAAGGAGCTCACAAACGTCATATCCAGAAGTAGCTGTCCACTGTAAACCTGATTTTATTTCAAACCACCAAGAGTTACTACAAAGTTTTATATCCTTCCAGTTGCTACTGAGATTAAACGGATTAAACCAAACACTTCAAAATTATGATTAATTGCTTTTACTGCACTTTGCATGGTAGTAGTCAACAAATTACAACATTTTAGAGAACACTCGGTACTTATTTGCCATAAGGGACAGATATGTTTTTGATGTACGATTACTTTGCACTCCATCCTGAAGTGTTGCCTCTTTATGTTACTATTTACATCTGTCAATTAGTTTTTTTAGCAATACTGTACAGATAATGCCTTAATGATGCTAGATATTAGGAGAAAAGTATCCTGCCATCTTTCTATAATAGTGTTTTTATCCAGAGACTCTTCCCAAACCCGTTTATACTTTTAATAGGAAACAGATTATCTCAGCTGTTGAAATTGTGAATAACAGTTTAGTTGTTAAGTGTCAGATCATTTCCAGTAAACTTTGTGTTCAGATGAAACATTTGCTTTGTTTGTACTTAAGAGAAAAAGTGAATCCTGCACAGTCATAGAATGTTAACTATGATGTTATAAAAGTGTATGATGAGTAGCATTTAGACAATATGGGATGCCAATATTGCTCCAGTTTGAAACCATGAAGAGTTTCTGTTCCTCTATATTTTACTAACTACAGCCTCACATCAATCGTCACCGTCAAGCAAAGGGATTATTTCATCATGTCTTTTAATGGTAGTCTTTAAGACACTTTGTCACTTCAGTCTGCGATCTTGTAAGTGGCTTCCCATACATGTGACATGGAGTACAAGATTGTTTTGTTCATAGCTAAGGTGATGTCCGAAAGAAGTTAAAGCAGCTCTATAGTTGATTAATAAATACTGTAGCATTGACAGGGGGCAAATGTTGATTGTGTCAACACAGTTACCTAAGGTCTTTAATTTACCACATTTGTCCTTATATTCTCAGATGGACTGAAAAGTGGCGTGAAGTATTTCTGAAGTGTTTTTTTTTCTAATGTTGCACTGGGGTGCCACTTTGGACCCAACTGTAAATGTTTTGTTTTTGTTCTGTTTTTTTTCAATTCTGTTGTGTAAAAACACAATAATTCCATAGAGCTTTGCTGTTTGGGTAACCAAGATATTCTCAGTTCTAAATGTTGTACTGTGTATCTTTGTATTTCTGCATTTAAGTACCTAGAGAGTAAGTTACCCATGAATTGCATGAAATGCAGTGACGTCTCTTGCTAAATACCAAGTAATTACTATGCATATTTTAAATGCATGGTTCCCTGGGGAAAAAAGGAAGAAAAATAAACGTTAATGACACACGAACTGAATTTTAAAAAGGACAAGCAAGTCATTGTCTTTGTACAGTGTATTACTTTGAGAAAACTGATCTGAAGGAATTTGACATTATTCATATGAAAATCCCTGTAAAGTATTTTGATATTTTTTTGTGTGTAAAATTAAAAAAGGACTGATTAAGAAAACTTTTTTGCCAATAAATGTATTTTTTTCTGAGTTGTTTTACATCTTCTCTGGGGTTTTATTGACTTACTAAGCTGTTTGTTAAAAACCAGTAAAGCTTTTAAGACCTTATACAGATACAAAATATGAAGTTGCAAAGGAACTGTACATTACAAATCCGACACAAGATTCAGGATCCATCCATCCCTCCATCTTCTGCTGCTTGTTTGAAGTCTGGTCGTGGGGGCAGCAGCCGGAGCAGGGAGGCCCAGACTTCCCTCTCTCCAGCCACAGGGTCTAATTCTTCTGGGGGACACCGAGGTGCTCCCAGGCCAGCCTGGAGACACTGTCTCTCCGGCGTGTCCTGGGTCTTCCCCGTGGTCTCCTCCCAGAAGGACATGCCTGGAATACCAGGAGGCCACTTGTTTCCGCGATCTCGTTCTTTCAGTCACTACCAGCAGCTCGTGACCGTAGGTGAGGGCAGGAACGTAGATCGATTGATAAATTGAGATCTTCGCCTTCAGGCTCAGCTCCTTCTTCACCACGACAGACCGGTACAGAGTCCACAGCACTGCAGACGCTGCACCGACCCGTCTGTCCAATCTCCCGCTCCATCCTTCCCTCACTCGTGAACAAGACCCCGAGATACTTGAACTCCTCCACTTGGGGCAGAACCTCTTCCCCGACAGGGAGTGGACACTCCACCGTTTCCGGTCGAGCACCATGGTCTCGGATCTGGAGGTGCTGATCCTCATCCCGGCCGCTTCACATTCGGCTGTGAACCGCTCCAGTGAGACCTGGAGATCATGGCCTGACGGAGCCAACAGGACCACATCATCGATCCTGCGACCACCAAACGCCCTGGCTGTGCCTAGAAATTCTGTGCCAGAGCATCTATGTCTCGCCCTTTTCGAACTGACAGTGACACCCAGTTAAAGCAAAACATGAACAAAGATGTCTAATGCTATCTTATCAAGATTAGTAGTAATGTTAAGTAACGTTTTGATCTTGGTGTTCTGCTTGAGGAGGCTGCCTCTCTAAGATTGGCCCCGCTGGCCAAGGCAAATGGCCCTGTACAAAAAGGTCCCCTCTCATTGTGCCAGTCAAGTGACAAATTTGTTGAATTCTTGACAAAAAGCCATCAGAGGTCAGTATCTGCTTGTCCTGGTAGGTTGTCAAGTCAAGTCAGATTTAACTTCTTTAATGCACTTGTCTCATGTGGATTTACATGTTGAACAGGTCTGGACCACACTGATGTTTTATTAGAGACCCAACATCCCCCTACAAGCAAACACTTTGCCACAGTGGCGAGGAAAAGCTGCCTTACACCAGGCAGAAACCTTGGATGGATGTGAGCTCAATGTGGGCAACCTTCTGTCTTGACCAGGTGTGGCTGAAAGAGGGAGGCAGCAGAACCGAGGCAAAGAAAGCAAGAGTGTGATGGAGGCGGGTGAAGGGCGTCAAGGGTTCGGAGGGACAGGCACAAATATCTCATACTGATAACAGTCTGAGATGGCTACTAGAGCCATTTCATGGCTACAGCTGAACTGATACAATAGTAGCTTTTATATTCATGAAAGAAATAATGATGGCACAGGTCTGCACCTGTTGTCTGATTTGAGTTATTTAAGGATCAACAAGTTGGAAGACCTCCTTCATGCAGGAGGCAGGGTCCTGTGAACCAGAAGTCTGTACCAGGTGAGATGCAGGTAAAGACTTTGTCCATGGCTCTGAGTACGTTCCTCTCCACGGAGCGGTACTTTGTCATCCTCGTTGAAGGATGCGCATCTTTTTATGACAACAGCTGAATTAGAATTATGTTCTTCCTCTCCATCTTTCTCTGGTGGTGGTGAAGGACCTTCGAGTGTTTGAAGAGATGGGTTGGGATGCATGGCCAACTGGTGCTGTTGCATTCTGAGCACTGGACAGAGGACTTGGTACTTGGCGAGGTGGGTAATCGTAGCATAGCATTGGAAACATGTCTCTTTCATTCAGGAGGATCTTTCTGTCTTCAAAGATATTGCTTTAGAATGCTGTACATTTTCTGGGAGGATGGGTATTATGTCATGGACAGTTCTTATTAGGGCCACTAATAGATGCAGAAACCTCTGTTTTGTGCACTGAAATGTGTTTGTTCATGTTGATGTTCCCTGAAGTGGATTTATCTGGTCATGCAGGCATTCTGGAGCTACCTTCATAGCTGATGCTAGGATAATTTCCCTTCTTTCCCTCGTGGTGCAAAAAGCTGCAAATATACTTGAAGTGGGAAGCAACCATTGTTCATGACCTTGAAGACACCCGCTTCGCTTGGAACGAATATGGTAGCTTACCCACAACTGGTCCGACTCGAGGTGAGGATCGTGATATGGCAGCCAAGTCAGAGAGCGGTCCTGAAAGGACAGGGAAGTGGCAGGTAAAGTTGGAACCAATGCAGTCTCATCTAGCACTTGTGCCTCTATCATAAACATGTCAGCCTCTCGATGTAGTGTTAGCACTTCCAACTTTGTCTCCTCTTACCGTTTGAAACACTTCGGTGGTCTTCTCATTTTCAGTTTTGCTTCTTGGCTAATGTAAGATGCTCTAACCTTAGCAGGTTCTGCTTTAGCTTGGACTGAGGCTGCGCTTCTTGGTGATGCCAATGTGCTGTTCCATGCTCTAAAGACTAAGGACTTACTGATGGATGACATCTCGACCACTTCTAACAAAATGCTGACTTTTTGCTGCACTGTTGTCTCGCAATGCACGAAGCCCTGGCTAAACAAACAGCAATCAAAACAGACTTGGATCTATTTTGACCATTTACGTGGAGTTCCTCATTGACAAAGTGGTGAAAGCTGTAAATAAAGAAATCCAACAAAAGTATCTGTGTTTTATACCAATCATCATCCAATCAAATGGCTCGCCCTACGATGCCAGGCAATGGAGGGGGCTAACAAAGGCAGCAAAGTCTCTGACGCACTGCCCATAGTATAATGCAAGGCCCACAGAGGTCCCCAGCCAACATACACAAATAAATTGGAATTGTCCAATCTTGGAGACCAATCGGCTTGCCTGTGACTGGTGCCATCCCTTGTGCACTGACTGCATGGCCCAGATATTTTGTTTCCTTTACCTGCTTGCCAGGGGTTCAGTTACAACCCAGCCTGGCGAATGTCAGTGAAGACATACTGCATGTTGAGAAGGGCTCTGTTAAAGACATGAATAAGCACCGGTGGGTGTTTATGACACACATCACATCAACTCCAGAGAACATCCACCGGTACCTTCTCCATCAGCTGCTCACACACAGCCAGTTCATTTTAAAGTCCAGACAGTTTTGCTTTGAGAGAAGCCAGCAGTCACTGTGTAAGTTAGAACAGCTGTACTATTTGGAACCCACAATGTTGTCAACAGCATCATCAACTCATGGGAAAGAATAAGGCCTCCCTTGTGATGGCAATAAGAGTTCAATAGTCCACATGAAGTTGCAAGCTGTCATTTTTCCTCTTCATTAAGACGACTGGATCAGCCCACAGGCTGGTGGAAGGCACAATCACAGCTGACATTTACACAATCATGTTCTCCACTATCTGCTGTTTACCAGGGCTAAGTTGATGGGGCCAAAGACAGGTGGGCTGGATTGAACCAGTTTCAACCGAATGCTGTACTAACCTATTCAGTCTACAGTCTTCATTACAGGCAGTATATATGACCGTGAAGCCATCAAGGAGGCTTTTCGGTCGGTGATGTAGCTGCAGGTTGAGGCTGTGACTGCTATGTTGCCATAAATCAAGGAAAACCGTAATGGTCTCAAGGTAATGGTTGGTGGCAGGCCCTGCAGTTGATTTTGGGACAGATAGGAGCCAGCAGTGCTGTTGGGCACAAGTGTTGAGGAGCTGGGTGCTTGCTTTTCAGTTACTGATGTGCACCAGCCTTGTCGGATCCTGGTTTAGTTCTTCTTATCTCGGCCAGACTGCAGTGCAACAGTTTCTGCAACCAGGATAATGACTGCCCCAACATGGTCTGTCTCGCGTATCATCAGGTCGACACTAGGGAACCAAGTTTTTGTCCCCTTTCCCAACACACAACATTCATCTAGAGCCGTAAAACCCATCTGATCCTTAAAATGATGCTAACATTGCATACAAAGTTTTATATACAAACATATTTGTTGCATATGTGAAATTAAAGCCATTTTAGCCTGTGATAACAACAAACTATTGTGGAAAAACAAAAACACGATACAAGCCTATTTGAGTCCTCAATTTGGGAAAAAATGAACCAGCCAACTGTAAAATAAATAAGACATGTACAGTATTTGCAGCCTAATAGCTTTGAAGTCAAAGTCAACTTTATTATTAACACTGCAACACGTTGCATGCATACAGTAGATTGTAATTGCGTAGCTCCAACTCCCAAGGTACCACAGTAGATTTATAAATACCCGAAAAAGGTTATGACAAAGACCAAAAAGTTTAGATGCACACCATTTAAAGTGACAGCAGTAAAAAGTGCAGAGCCAACCACTGCAGTGCTACATTTGTGGCTGGTGTAACCCCCTAGTCAAGTGTATGTGGGTCTACGGCAGTGAAACGGTTCCAGTGGATGTCTTTGCTGAGGCAGGAAAGGGGGCAAAGCAAGGGGTGGAGTTGAGCTTCCTGAAAGCCCGGTGGATGAAACTGTACTCGAGTTTACTGGTCCTGGCCTTGAGGCTCCGCAGTCTCCTAATTGCAGCGACTGAGGAAGCTGTGAGGGGTGGACGGGATCATTTGCAATCCACCTGCAGATGAGGCGGGTGGTGTAGATCAGGAGTCCCCGGACCGGTACCGGTCCGCAAAGGAAATCTTTCTTGGTACAAATCGTAGTTTTCTCATTAGACCTTCCAGATCTTATCTTGAAAAACAATTGTTTCCACCTTCCCCCCACTCCCACACTTAACTCTGTCGCGCCATTTCCCACATCAGCCAGCACGAGCTCGCCCTTGAAAAGAACGAGTCAGAAGCAAAAGCTGCTGGAGAGCTTTTTCGGTAGGAAACGAGCAAACGATGAGACGGCACAAACGTCGCAGACTGCCAGCAAAAAGAAAGCTGCATTTCAAAGAAAATATCAAGATTCCTACCGAAGTTACGGGTTCACCGCAACAGGTGATGCCCAAGCCCTGCACCCGCTATGCATTATTTGCATTGAACAGCTCCCACCGACTCCACATTATGGTGAATTGATATCACAGTGCAAAATGATTGTAATTGCCTAACATAAAGTGTAATTGTTGTATTCAGATTAAATACTGTGAACTGACCAAAGTTTTTCTTATTTGAGCCCCTGCACTTACGCGGTCCACGGTAACATTTTCATGCGTAAAACTGGTCCCTGGTGCAAAAAAGGTTTGGGACCGCTGCTGTAGATGGGGGGGCACCAACCATCTCCTCAGCTGCTCTCATTCTGCACTGAAAGGTCTTCGACAGGACACAAGACAGACCAACCACGCTGCCGTGCACCTGGTCAGGATGCTCTCTATGGCGCCCCTGTAGAAGATGCAAAGGATGGAGGGTGGGGCTCTGGTTCTTCTCAGAGGAAGAAGAAATGCTGACATGCTTTCTCTGCCGGTGACGCAGTGCTTTTGGTCTCGGAGAGGTCCTCTGAACATGCACACCGTTGGTGCTGCTCAACCTCTCCACCACAGCACCGTTGACAGTCAGAGGAGCGTGCTGGGTGTGCTCTCTCCTGAAGTCACCAACAACACAGGGATTGTTTTCACCACACCGTACAGCGATGCGGTTCACCTCGCTTCTGTAGGTTGCCTCGTCACCATTGCCGATGAGACTGGATCAGCAATGGAGACACGCAAATCTATGAACTGCATCCCTACAGATGCGGCCTTTGTGTCAAGATTTGTGAGGGCTGAGCGGAGGGTGCTGGGTCTTCTGTGGATGGATGCTTTTGTGTGTCTCGACGCAAGTGAGGAATTAGTTTAGCTGAGAGGTGTGGTTATCACAGCTCTGTGGTGCGGGCTTGTAGTAATGGTCTGTAACTCTCAGCGTGGACTCTGTGGGTCTGTGCTGGTGCTGAAACAGCGGGCTATCCTCCTTGAGTATTGCCTCTCGGCCTTCCTGTTGACACGGGACGGGTTGGCCCAGGTTGACAAAAGTTAACATAAAAATAGGCCACTTTGCATTTAACTGTGACTTAAGCCCATGTCAGTATCATATCCTCTTCTGTTTTTTGAATGAATGTTTCTTTGTATTCTCTGTTGGTGAAAGGCTCTCCACATCTCACTATCTCCTGAGCTGCCATAAAACTATCCAACAGCAGTTGAGTTTGGAGACTTGATCTACTGCTCGACTCTCCCGCCAAATTCATAACACATGCACTTGCATCTCCGTCTGTCCAATCAGATTACTTCTGATGCAGCCTCTTCTCTCACTGTCACTCATGCTCTCAGCTGCAGCCTCCCGCTACAAACAATTTGCGCACAGAGCTAACCACACCAATTTACTGAGCAGGGTGTGCTCTGTCTGTGCTGTTGTTGGGATTGCTGGACCTTGCAGGCTCGCCTCTTTGTCACTGGACTCACGGGTCCCGATAGGGGTCTGGAGAGAAGAGACCCTGAGTTGAAAGGGCTGTGCAAAAAGGAAGTGCTCAGCTCATTCACATTACTAATGACTGCAAAGTTCCAATTCCACTGCAGTTCCCATGCAGCATGACTCAACTTAGTTTATTTTGCATTTACATAGAGTTGCTAATTGGTACCCGTTTTTTTTTTTTCTGTGCCTGCTCTGGTGAGGGCTAAGCGGGACTAAATAAAACGTGACTTCAGCTGAATACCGGGCACTGATTGGCCAGAGTGTTGTCACTGGAAACAGTCCTCAACACCATAATCATACCTGTCATTTAATGAAAAGGCCTGCAAGAGAGCTACATGCTGGCACCTTCGCTCCTGCATTTTGTTGCCTGTGGCATTCTCTGGCTCCCTTCTCTTGTTTTATTTGTGACAAAAAGGCGCAGGCAGCAGAAAGTATACCATCGCCTCAATATTTCGTGTACCAAGAGTGGCTTACCAAACAAAACCAATGCAATGAAGAAATACAATGAAGTCATGGAAAACCTCTCAAACCAAGTTGAGTCGATCCAGGTCATTCTTGAATTGCGTTGTGGAAAAGCGGCGTGAGTGTGTCAGTGAGTGACTGTGGTACGGTAAGGAACAGGTTTGAGCCCTCGCTGGAAGGCAGGGAAAACCAGATCAAGACAGCTATCGTCAACCACGGCGAGCCATGTTGGGCATGCAGCTGCTCATCTTAAACAAAGGTGCCCAGACTCTCTGCCTGCGAGTGTGTGTGTTTTGAAGCAGGAGTTGGCAGTAAAAGCCAATGAAGTTGCTTTGGAGATATTAGGCCTGGGGGGGAAGCAAATACTTCAACTCTCATAACTACACCCAAAACATGGTAAGAACATGATTACTCGAGAGCATTCAAGGAGACCAGCCCACTGCGACTAACGGCAGGTTGCATGTGTTGGGGTGTAGCCCTGTGATTGACGAAACTAAATGTCAGTTAACCTTGGCTGCATTCCCCACAACCAACTCTGTGTGCAGGACAAGCACTGTAAATTGATATTGTGGCGTGTGGTGGGAAGACTGGCCGGGGGAGCCCCAGAATCCTCTGCCCCTACAAGGACCTTTGGGAGCCTCTCGTGGTTCTGGGTCAGAGAACTCCCTCATGTGAATAGTTGTACAATGTTGTTGCTGTTGCGTTACACAAACCTGCACCATTAGTTGTCATAATGGAGAGTGCACCCTCCGTGTAACTTTTGGCGTCTGGAAATTTCCTCCCTCGAGCGTTATCTGTGAGCGATACATCTGTGACTCCTTTTGACATGAAGCCAAATCCCAGCTCTCAACAACATTAAATCAATGTGTGTCTTGGCCCCAAAATATTACTCATCAAGCAACTAAGAACATCGAACGCATGGACAGAAACATGTGGAAATCACAATAAAAGATGCTGATGTACGTTTTTTTAATTTATTTCCTGCCTAGCCTTGATGTAATAAACAAAAAATTAATAAAGAATTGTCTGTTCTGGCGAAGGTGATTTGTGGTACCGAAGTCGGTTAAGTGACATTTTTCGGTACGTTCTCTCAAATTTGCATGTCATTAATCTAAGCCTCCTGACAAGTTTGGCTTGTAGCACATCAAGTCACAAAGCCCAGGAAGCAAGAGGTAGAATCCACAGTGAAATTGCTTTCACATAGCGCTATCTCTCCATGTGAGTAAAGCTTCCTTGCACTTTTATTTTCCATTTACCAGTGGCCAACTTCCTCTGTCCCTTTGCCATACAATCACAATGAATAATTAACTTTGGAAAGTGAGCACAAGCGATGGACTTTATCGGTATTTATCATTACTTTGACTCCCGCCGATCAATATTTCAGAGTCGAGAGCTTTTTTATATTAACACGACACCACTCGACTGATACAAAACGTGCGATTTGTTTTCACAATTTCCAAGAATTTGAAGCATTGGGTTTGTGTGCCGGACGTCTTTTACATGGCCTTCCGTGTCTCCTGATTCTGCCAGCCAATCCAATATGAGAGCTGAAGGCTCACTGCTGCAGCGTCAGTGCAGCAATGCCTCGATCCTGCTGCTCACAGTGAGCTCAGGGCTGAAAAACTCAAGCAAGCAGCGTGTTGCTAGATTTCACTCCCGGCCAAAGGTAATGCAACGAAGTGATGCGACGCAACAGCAACAATAGCAGCCTCGTTAGCATTTAAAAACAACACCTTGACGCTTCTACAAAGGCTGAACATTGTCATGAATACAACCAGCAAGCCTTAGAGTCCCTTGCACCACCTGCAGTCCGTTCAAAGACATTGCAGGACAGTTTCATGTGAGGCAAATAACATCCAAGTACGGACAAACTGTTGAGGAAGGCAAGCTCCGTTGTTGTCATGGAGCCGGACAGAGTGGCAGAGCGCCGTGCACTGAGCAGGCTCCTGTCGATCATTGACAAGCCTGGCGTCCACTGTGCACCACCACCTCCTGGCAGAGGAGCGGCTTCGTCAGAGTTAGGCTGCCATCACCGTGCAGACACAACGATACGTCTCTCTGCCGCGCCATGGGGCCTTTAACTACACACAGTGGAGAAAACGTGAATGTCCACACTGTGGACACCACGCACCTTGAAGAGTTTCATTGTACGGCATTTCGATATGTGTTTTTGTACTGCTGCTTCTCACATGCCCTCTGCATTGTACCGTGGTGACTTGTCTGATGTTACGTGCAGCTGGAATTGTGACTTTCACCCCAGGGATGAACAACCTACGTACCTTTCTGAAACCTGCAAAGCGCTGCTCGATGTGAGCGCGCTCTGAAAGCAGGAGCAATTTACCGTTTACCAGACGAACTACCGAAATCGAACTTGACTTAAACCGCCCCACTTGTCACCGACATTACAAGTCATACCGGCATCGCAAACTGCAGCAAGAAGGTCAACGGAACATAAACATATTAAAAGCAACCTCCCATAAGCCTTTGCTACGACATCACCAGATCACCGCGGTAACCCAGCTGCGACGAGCGCCGCGGCTAAGCTCACAGACGCGGCTAGGCTAGGCTAGGCTAGGCTAGGCTAGCTGCCCTTCTTTGAAAAATGAACACGCTGTTGACCAAACTGGACCACAGATGGACGATTTTAACCGTTAGACAACCGTGGACGTCAACAATCCCAGTTTACAAGGTGATCTGAGTGTTTGTTTGGGACTCTAAATGTGTGTGGAAGTCGTGGTGTTTATGCTAGCTCATGACTTGGCAGACTGAGACGCGGTCGGGATTGTGAAGGGACTCCCGCGGACTGCGGGCGTCTGGACGACATGGCAAACAGAGGCGCGCACAGGCGGGCCGCCGACACGAAACACGCATGTTTTGCTAAGATGGTCGCTGAAAATACCTTCAAGGGGTCAAACTCATTTTCGTATGTTTTGTATTATCCGTCCATCGATCTGGTGTCGCTCCTCCAGAGGTCCGGTCGCGGGGTCAACAGCTTCAACCGGGGCTCGGCAGCCTTTCCCCCTCCGAGAGCCGTTAGGAGCGGGTTCCCCACAGTAAAGAAAACACCGGGAGCCACACGACCCAGTGGACATTTAAAATCAATTAACACGGCAGATAACCTTGCTTTTTTAGGTTGTTTTTTTTATTTTTTATATTTGCCTTAATGCTATGAAGAAACAAAATATGTGTTCCATTTTTTTAAATCAATTAACAACTGCAGAAAAAACGAAGTTGCGCTTCTGCATGCAACCAAACACTTTGAACTTCGAAAAAAGGACGTTGGGTTGAAGGTTAATTTTTAGCAAAATACTCAACGTCTATTTGAGTCCTCGTTGTATTTGTGAACTTCATGACCCATCGGCAGCAAACTAGGACTGCCGTCCTCTGTGTGCGGGCGTCCCTTTACTCGCGAATGCATTCAAGCTGTTAACCTGAATGATAAAAGTTCAATTTCCCTGAACGAAGAACCAATATGAATTTATGCAAAATAATAGGCAGTTAAAAATACCGATGATACTTGGTTCATGTGATTTGTGCTGGTGAACCTCAGCGTCTGAACATCGCACACCTTCATCTCCACACAGGATCGGAAGCTGGACGCCATGTTTGCTTTTAACAAAGTTCATGCGACGTAAACAATTCAACACGTTTTATTTAGATGTAACAAGATCGCCATTATCTTCAACTTTCAAAACATTTTAAAAATAACATGCGTTTTAATTACATACTCGTTAATTATTTTCCTCGGGTGGCCTCAGCAGAGATGCCCATGTTATCGAAGTGCATTGCAAAGCAGATCATCCGCCCTTTGCTTTGCTTTAAAAAGATACCATCAAAGTCATCGTAAAAATGTTATCTTGTTTTTCTAGCCGCACCTTATTATTGCCATCCTGACCTTAGTACTGAAATTAGATCCTGTTTTTGTGATTGTAGTTTTGAGGTAACATGCATGAGGTGATAAATAAATAAAAAGTCTTATTGTGTACTCGCAAACAATGGTCTAAGTGTACTTATAGTTTTGAGAGTTTAACCTGTTTTTTGTTGGGGGATTTCGTATTGGACTAGCTCCGAAACTGAAAAAAAACCCATAACCAAATATATAAATGTATATGATGTTGCTGGACTAAAACTAATGGATAAGAAAGAATAACAATGAGGTCTATGTTTCCATGTTTTTCGAGGGACAGTTCGCCACGTTTGGCCCCTATAATACCCTTGACAAAAAGAGACTGCTGTCTACTATAGATAGAAATTCACCTGTTTGCACTGGCCTGGACCTCATTTCCAACAAAAATAATCTGCCTTTCTGACACCTAATAGGCCAGTTCATCTGATTTAAAAGTGTTATCTTTTTGATGTAAAATGACAGAGTCTACAGCTATATCTGTCGACATGTCCCTCAAAGCCTGTAATTCCATCAAAGAAGCCATTCAAAGTTGATCTTCGTAAAGGAAAACGTTACTCCTGGTGCACCTGTGGATACAGCAAGAAACAGGTAATCAAACTAACATCTTCATGAAAGCAGTTCCCTTTCCATGTTCTTACCCGGCTATGCTCCTCCAGCCTTTCTGTGATGGATCGCACAAGTTTAAAGCCCAGGGCATGTCACCACTGCGCTTTGTCCCAGAGACGGACGACACTGTCGAGCTGTGTGGCTGCAAGAACACCAACAACCCACCATACTGTGATGGAACACACAAGCTGGACTTCATCACCTCAGCTCCTCTTCACAACCAGCAGTCTTAGTTAAGCTCTCTCACAGACAAGTTTAACAAGATAAGATGCAGTTTGTCCGTATTTAAAACGTTTTGATTGTTTTTGTTGAAATGTTTTGGCTTGTGTAATAATGGGCTATTCAACTGAGCAGTGACTTCTTGTGTCCTTTCACCTTACATTGTTTGACAAGCTGCTGTATCACTCATTCGACTTTTTTCACGCAGAGACGATGACGTTCTTTGCCGTGCGCTTTAACCGCTGTGGTCGTCTGTCGTAAATTTGAGTATTTGTCAGGTTGATGAACAGCACACAGGCAATCAGCTTCGCACCGAAGCGGTCAATGAATTCTTTATTATCAAAACTGGGGGGTTCTTTGCATTCAAACTTCTTGTTTCACATGTAGTTGGCCATTTACTGAATTCTTAAAATGAACAGTATAGGCTCTCCAACAGTAAGATACACAATGATCAGTGACAAATTACCGATCTGTATTGATTGCAAGTTGCCTCTAGACATAGAATTAAAATGACTCCTATTGGTGACTTGCTCAGTTCATTCATGTTGTCTCACTGATACTGTGAAAACCTGAAGTTGTGACGGCTTATGAGCAACTGGAATTCAGCCCTGAAAACAAGACCTGATGACATTTTAAAAAAAAGTTAATACAAGATAAACCCAGCAGTCATTGGTTTAGAATATCGTGGAAATGTTTCTCTTGTCTGTTTTTTAGGCAGATGAAATCCCTCATTTTCAGGATAAAAACAGACCTCAGATTTGTATAAATTGTTATTCAATTGGAAAATGGCAGGACCTCATTTGATGATTTTGGACCATAAACATATGGGTTTGAAGGGCAAGAGCATAGAGCATTAAAAACCGTGCTGTGACGATGGTAGTCAGATTTTCATGACATTTTTTTTTAAGTTATGAATCCAGACCAATCAAGACGACGAAGTAAACAAGGTCGTTGGTCATGTTCAATGAAGCGCAATGTTTTTTCTGGATTTAGGGACCACTTCCATGACACACACATTGAGAAGATTGTTGGAGATCAAAACAATGATCACTGAAATACCTTGAACCTGACAAGTTTCCGTCCTTGCAGTTTCTGTAATGAATAAAAATGACGAACAGACATCGACTTTTATTTGTGCGTCAATGGAAACGAACTGAAGGAGTCTCTTGGCTGAGAGGTGAACCGTCCTCAAGGGATGAAGACCAAGTCCAATTGCTCCGAGAAGATTTTACAAGCGCGTCGATGGAATTGTTTAAAAAAGTAAGTAATGAGATCGGCCTGGACATAAATGATTTTGTTGCACAAGCTTCTGAGGGAGTCTTTGTAATCGAGCTGTTTCTGTAAGTGCCCTTGTGACTCCTGCGCTCGTCGACAAGTATTTTGGTCAACTCGGCGTGAGCAAACTGCTCGGGCTGGCCTGACTTCCAAGGGTGCCTTGTCCACACTGAAGCTTCCGCTTCTTCCACAGATCCCCAGTACTGTGGGATTTACAGCACGGCTCAATCTGATGCCGATGTGCCTTCACTTTACAGATCATCTATATCCTCTTTGGAAGTTGTCTCGGTCCCTTTGGTTAACATTTGGATCAACTGTTTCTTCAGCCTGTCTTCCGTGCTCCTCTTGAGGTCAAGTCCAGGGAGGTTGGCCGCAGTCCTGTGGACCTTAAACTTCTGAACAGCAGGTGACACTGTAGTCTATAATTTTCTTTCTAATCTCCTGAGATGTTTTTCTCCTCAGCGTTGTCCTCCATGGCCAGTATGGTCCACACCGTGGTGCCAAACAGCACAGTGACAACATTTCACCTGAAACTTAGGCAAGACAGTTTCAAGACATCCGTCAAGCTAGTATTAACACAGAAGAGTGTATGTCCCTACGTGCAAATTGTTTTCATGTCTTTCAATGATTGTGAACATTTCAAAAACAATGTCTGATTTTCATTTCAGTTTTTGTTATTTTGTAATTGTTCAGTTATTTCATTGACGGTTGTGGGACTTGCTTTCTTCAACAGGACAGTTCAATGATGTTTTCTTCTCAGATTAAGATTTGTCTGGACATTTGAACGTTTGGGAGCCATTACTCTTGAATGACACCGAATACAAGTCACTGATTTTAGTGTGGTCATCCAATGTATGTAGCCATTTCGTTTTTATTGAATTGTATACCACTCACATTTGGCAAAATGAAAAAAGGACAAAAGTCTATTTTTCACCCTTTCAGATCGAAATGTTGTCCATTCTGAGACGCTGATAGAAAAATAGCATTCGCTGCTTTGATGGATTCACCTGGACCTTCAGAACAGGTGGGAACCTGCTCTATGACGTGTGAAATTAGAATAGAAATAGGACAACTGGTTCATAAAGAGCTAGTAAGTAACACTTTATTGACCTAAAACATGCACATATGGCTGATAGAAAATTCTGTCCAACAGAAACACAGGCAATGTTGGATGTGATAAAAGTACAATAAACATGGCCGAGTATTCAAATCCCTTTAAAGTTCTTGCAGCTGATAAAAAGAAGTTCCTGGTAGTGCTTGGACTTGTGATGATTTGGGTCACTGGAAAAGTGCATCCACAGTCCCTGTGAACGGAGCCGGAGGGCCTCGCTTGTACTGGACACTCGCTGGTTCAGCAGTTAAAGGCGAGGATTTAGTCTGGTTACATCCTACATCATGTTACTGCAGTGATGTCAATGCTGTTATGTCACCATGATGTTCCACAGCTTCTTGTCATGTGTTTGGATTTGGAGCAGAGAGACGGACTGAGAAATAAAAGGACCGACTGCATGTCACAATACAAAACCATTACAATATCTTGTATAAAAGATAAGTTTGTACATATGTATGCACACATGCTCAAATTAGATACAGACTGTACAGGTTGTATGTGTGCACTGCTCTAAGTCTATAAATACGCACACATGTGCGTAAGTGCACATCGATGCACGTGTGCACACACACACGCACACACACAGTGTCTATTTGGCTACATGTGTCTGTTCTTCTTGCTGAAAGACCGTCCAGAAGAATTTTCTTTTTTTTTCTTTTTATATAGAACGAGAGGAGCGATTCACCATCGTCCTCCACATTTCTTGCCTGCTTAGGTTGCAGGTGGCAAAACACTTTTCTCGACTCCTCTCACTTCCTCCTTGCCAGCTGATGAGCTTGTGCCGTTGACGGTCACCTTCCGGGTGCCCTGTTTTGAGGCGAGGGGGTGCCGCTGCGTACCACTTGGTGTAGAAGGACCGTTGGAGCTCTGGATGGAGGGGTTGTGGAGTGAGGAGCTAGACTGTGAACAGGCGAGGGGAGGCGGGACGGCTGCTGGACTGTGGACCTTTTCACTGTGCGAGTCACTCTCTGATGTGGGACTGGTGTTCACGCCATCCGAATGACCCTGGGGTCCTGACTGGGATGCCCGCTGGCGCTTCCGGTTGGGTTTGACAAGGTACTGCAGGGGAATTGGGCCGGTCTACACAAACACAAAGACACACACACACACACCTATTTATACATACATATACATATACACACACACACACATATACATATATATGTATATATATATACACATACACACACATATATGGATATATATACACATACGTATGCATCCACATATATACACATAAATATATACACATACACATATATATACACATAAACACACATATATATGTATATATACATACATATATATTTTTACACACACATACATACATAAATACATATATCTTTCTCTCTCTCTCTCTCTCTCTCTCTATATATATATATATATATATGTATTCAGCACTTTCTACTAAATCTTGCAGCTGAAGGGTTCAAATGCATTTCTCTCAATGCTCTTGAGAGATTCTTCAAATAAAAGATCCTCAAATCATCCTGATACAAGAAAATACATTTCATGGCCAACAGGTTCAATGTCAAACCAGTAAGCCTTGTGAAAACCAGGTTCCAGACAATTCCCTCATTACGCTAAACATGTGGCTTTTGTGATTCCTGATCATTTTCTGTATTTATATTTCCTCATTTGTTGACCATCTTTGAATGGAATGAATCAACTACAGGGAAACAGTTCTTCTGATCGGCAGGTTATTTGCTGTGAATTCTCAGGTAACAGCTCTTTAAACCCTGAAGTAATTGTAGGTTATTCTGGGTTTTATCTCTTAACAATACACATCCGATGCACTGCGGACAGCAAAGTAGGAATGTCAAAGTACAGGGAAACACCTTCCTACCACTGTGCATATGACAATGAGCACTTTGAATCTCAAATCTTGAATCTTAAATTCTCCCCTCTATTTTCTGAATGTTGTCTATTGTTGAATATTCCATGTTCACAAAACTGTTTTTTTTTTACTCCAGATAATCTTTATTTGCTTATTTGTTTAAGGTCATTTCCTGCTCATGTGTGTAAATGTGTATGTTTATATTGTGTATACGTGTATATATATATTTATGTAGGTGTGGGTATGTGTGTGTATATGTATGTAAACGTGTGTGTGTGGAATGTATGGTGACTTATGTGCATGTGTGTTTGCACTGATATAAGTGTGTATTTATCTTTCCTGTTTTGTTTTGTTTTTTTCTCTGATGTTGCTGCTGCAACACCCGAATTTCCCCTATGGGGATCAATAAAGTATTATCTTATCTTATTGTCTTATCTTATCTTATTTCTGTTTGTTTTTCTCTGCCATTTTTCAATTATGTTTTTTACCAATTGTCATGTAGGTTTAATTTAGATTCCATGTGATCTCCTGCTAATTTTATTTTCCAAAAAGGTCATTCCTGTTAAATTTTGAGTCACGTGTAAACTACTTAAAATAGTTTCTGCTTCATTCACGTCACCTCTTCTTGATAGTTGAAGGTAAACTCGAATGTGTTTTCCGGCAAAGGGGAATTAATTGATTTTTTTCCCCACAGGTACGTGTATTCATTTGAGTGCTTTTTCTTGAATGGAACACAGTAGTTTTTCATATCAACGTTTTACATCTCTGCGACAATTTGTGTTCATAGACGAGCCTGGGAAAACCAGATTTGGGAAGTTAGATAAGTAGATGATTTTCGGGATCAGGTCTTCACTGCATGTAGCAGTTCACGAAGACAGATCAAGTAGGCGTGACTCCCTTGCAGCCTCATAGAGGCTCCTTCGGTTGTTGAAACAATGCACGAAGGAAGTTTTGGAAGGCTTGCAACGTAAGAGTTGTGTTGCGACTGTATAAATGTCTTGGTGGACAAATCCACCCATTTTGTCCAAGTCAAATTTCACTTGTATTGCGCCAAATAACAACAGAGTTGTCTCAAGACAAGCATGTCCGACCAAAATTCAGTCACGCAACATGGCAGCAGAAAATATATTTGGAGGATTTTAAGCAAAGGTTCAGCTACTGGACATGTTGCCTGCCAGTACATCAATGTTCTCTTGAGGTGACTCTTAACAAGTCAGGGTATATCTCCTGAAGTACTGAAGATCCCATCACATAAACAGGGAAATCTTGTTGAGAGATGGACTAGAATTCTGCTCCAGATGCTCTGGACTCAGTATGAAAAGTAAAAGAAAGACCATCAACCTCCTGCTTTCCATGCTTATCACTGCCATCTTCATTATCCGACAGGACATTCATCCATCTCCCCATTACACTGAAGAGCCCTACAATTACCAACTCATTTATTTTGTCACCTGCCGACTGGTCAAGGAACACAGAATAGAAAAATATTTGCATTGGAGATGGAGCGGAGATGAGCGGTAGCAGAGACGAAGATGTTGAGGATCTCTTTCAGAGTGATCATGATCGACAGGATCAAGAATGAGTCCATCAGAGGAGCAGCACATGTTCCATGTTTTGGAGAAAACGTCAGAGAGGCCAGAGTGAGATGGTTTGTACAGAGAAGAGATTGTGAATATATTGGCAGAAGGATTCCGAGGCTGGAGCTGCCAGGTAGGAGGCCGATCGGAAGGCTGAAGAGAAGATTCACTGATGTCGTGTTGGATGACATGAAGTTAGTTGATGTGAGAGAAGAGGATACAGAGAATTACTGAGATTACTGAAAAGAGCAGGCAAAAGGAAAAAGAGTGGAAAAAGTAGGAGGAGAAAGACCAGTGAGAAGAATGCAGGTAGAACATGAGCAAACAACCATGGGATGGCAGCTCGGGATTCTTACTGCTCAAAAAAAGATCGGAAG
>CAAKHD010004634.1:54370-59370 GCA_901007705.1 Fistularia tabacaria
CCCTCCCCTAACCCCCACGTTATTTATAGCGAAAAAGAACCCTCCATACGGCCCTGCCTACACACACACATCTCACACACACACACACACACACACACACACACACACACACACACACACACACACACACACACACACACACACACACACACACACAGGAATAGGCGTGTGTGTTTTACCCGGTAATTGCTGGGAATGTCCATCTTGCTTCTGAGGAACTTTGCAAGATGCATGACTGACATGGCTGCTGGACATTGCAGGAACCGTTTACCGTGCGACTGAAAGCAAGAAAAACAAGAAAAAGGAAAGAAGCATGCTTAAAAGGAAACTAAAAACAAAAAACAGAAAACAACAACAACAAAAAAGAAACAACAACAGTAGCTTCAACTTTACATTTCTTATTCTTGTGATGCGAGACTTCACCTTGTCTGTGTCCATTTCTGGCTGTTGCAGCTCACTGTTCCTGCAGATACAAAAGCAAAGAATATCCATAACTCAAGAGTCACTTCCTGCCCTCATCACTCGCTACTTCCTGTGGCAATATCTGAGGTAAGTGACACACAACACATGATTTCAAAGAAACAAAAAAAACCTTCTGAATCAAACCAGGCCGCCTTCTTCAATTGTTCCACGGTGTTAATGTTTAAATGCACATTGTAGGGCCCTGGGTGAAGGACGGGGCTCAGTTTGGGCGCCCCGACCAGTCTGGAGGCACACAGCCCGATAACCATTCATCCACGATGCACAACCACCATTAACTTTTTCAGCAATCTGAGGTGCACGGGTTCTTCTGTTGGACTGGACCAAACAGGCGAGCCCTCAAACACCACCGATCATCGATGAGCCTCGGCTACCCATGGCCTAGTTGTTGATGAAGTATCGGTCAGACAATTCCTCATAGGTACTGACCACTACAGACCATGATAACCCCACAGCAGCTGTAGCTGTGGAGTTGCTTTGACCAGATTGTCAAGCTGTTCCAGTCTGGCACTTTTCAAATTCACTGATATCATTGTGCTTACCCATCTTTTTGTGCTTCCAGAACATCAAATTTAAACCAAATGCGGCTTTACCACTACACAGTTCCAGCGCCACTCGACTCTATTAGGGGCAGCAGCTGGCACCCAGCACTTTTTGGTACTTGCGCTGGTGAGGTTCCACGCAAGCTGAGCTGATGTCAACAGACGGTTGGCGATGAATTGGCCAGAGGAGGACATCACTGAGCATGGCGTTCTACAAGAGATTCACAAAACCGCGCTTGATAAAAACAAACGTGCAAAGGGCTACATGCTAGCACGGCTGTCCCATTTAAAACAGGTCACTGCAGCTTGGCATTACCAGGCCATGATGACCCTGACACGCTGGAGATGTGCTGCCACCCAAACCGAGTCAAGTTTTGCTGGAACTGTGTGTCGTGAAAAAGCACCGAAAACGGTCACTTGCATCCTAACACATCCCACCCACTGACATTTTGCAAGATAAATGAGTGGTAGAAATATCCGGTTTGTAGTTATGTATGATGCTGGATATGCGTATCTATAGATATACTTCAGCAAACAAGACATCTTACCAAATCAGTAACTTTCACGTGAAGGTTTTTGAGGGTTTATTTTCTTGTGTCATCTACGTTCCCGCCACCAAAACTGTTCAGATTCTCATGTTTAACCTAACATTAAACTATGTCATTCATATAATATCAAATGCAACCATTTTATTTAGATACTCACGACAATTGACACTGATAGTGTTGTTTTTCAAGTTGTGTTGTTAACCAGCCAAAATCTGATGTCTTCAAAACCTACAAATATTAACGTGCAGATTGGGGGGGATTTTAGTACAGTGTCAACTTGAGCTTCACCTCCAATAACAGTGTCATGTCATTAAGGATCTTCAATCGATGGATTTAAGATCTTGTTCGGAAATCTTTCTGCAGTTACATCAATGTCTATCTTGTGTTAGCATAGCGATCTTTGCAGTATAAAATTGACGTCTCTGCGATTTAAATAGTTATCCGTGTGAGATTAGATCAACATCGGAGGTTACTTCTATTTCTTGCTCCTATCCAATCAATGTCTGACGTCATTGTTTGGTGCATCACGCAGCTGCTTGTTACGGAGGTATCTTTTCTTGATCACTGAAATAGCGTTCAAGTTATTCAGAAATACCCGTAAGGTAAGAATAGGAACCAAATTCCACAGTTGGTCAGGCTCCGACATAAAGTCCGTCCTCCTCCGCACGGTTCTAGGTCTCGTCACGTTCACGCTCCACTCTCTCGAGTGACAGCCGAACCCGCTTTTCTTTCATAGCGAAAGGGGTCGTTGAAAGTTGTTATCGTTAAAAGTCACTTACTTATTCCTCTCATAGAACTGAATGGACAGACTGATGATTTCATCCTCCGCTATGTTGAACGTTTCTACCACTTCTCCGGGCTCCAATACACGATTTTCTGCATAGAAATCCCGCCTCCTCTTCATCTCATCTGAAGGCAACAGTCAGGAAACATCAACGACAGACAGAGATGCTCTGTAAGACACGACCAGGGTTGGAATCTCACCTTTAAATAACCCTGGGACTAACTTGTACACGATGTCTTGAAGAGTTTTGTCTGCTCTGAAACGGAAAAACAAAGTACACATAAACATCAAGATTCAGGACTGAAGTCCAAAAGCTGCCTCTTCATACCTGATGCTGAGCTGTGGACAGGTCTTGTGAACTTGAACGTCACATCGAGGGCAGAATTTGTTCGTCTCCAGGAAGGCAACGATGCAGGTTTTACAGACTGCAGAAAGAAAGACGGACGCTTGAGAGGGACAGTTCAACCGAGACGAGAGCAAGAGTGTTCTCTCCTCTCTCAACGGGTGGCGCCTTAAACCCATTTGCGCCATTTTGGTACAGAAAGACAACACATGTGTGAGCAGTCGAATCATCTTATTGCAGCATCGCATTGGACTCAGAAGGCGCCGAGCTCTGGTCGACCACGTCAGGCTGCACGACCGGACTGTTGTCTGAGCACCGCCGCGGACAATAAGCTTTAATACCTGCTGATTTTCAAGGTCATTTCTCACTGATTTTTATTGAAGTTACTCATGATGGGTTTCTCAAATACTTTAAGTCGTATTTTACTGACATTTCCTTCCATTTTTCAATTTGCTGTCAGTGAATTTTAAGTTATCACCGTATTTACGAGACAAAACAACACAATATGCTGCTGCATCAACATGAGACTTCATTTGCAACCCACTAAAAACCAACTATGATCATCATGTGAATGTCACCGGCATCGTTCTCCACACACACACACACTCACACACACGCACGCACGCACGCGCACGCACGCGCACGCACACGCACGCACACACACACACACACACACAGGGAACAGCCATCTGGGGGAACGAATAATTTCATCATCAGAATAGGAATTACATATTACGACTTTTACTATGATGCATTTAAGCCGTTTGATATTGCATGTGATATAACAGGAATACGTGCACGGTTATGTGTTGTCATTACTGGCACTTCTGGTTCGTCGTCAGCAAGGCAGCCGAGGCAACGGTATCCAAAAATAACGTAAAATAATGGTATGTGACGTTCGCGTGGCTCCAAAAGGGGCAGAAGAATCCAGAGTCTCAGCCATGACAGAAATAAACAAACAAACAAATAAACAAACAAAGGATTCGGCAGCAATCCAATACAAATCTAGGAGCAGCAAGCTAACGTTGCCGCCTCTCGTGGCACCTGTTGCGCTAACGAAAGCCCCTGTAACCAGATAAACGGTTCAAAGTAGCTTTGTTAATTGTCTTAAGGTCCCGCGGTCGTCGGTGTGCAGCCGTCGCTCCGGCTGCGGCTCATAAGGAAGTGCAGCACATGCAGAACATTCAAAACCTGTTTATTTTGTACCGCCGCTCCCTGTCGACACAGCGGATTCTCAAAGTCGTCCTCCGTCTCATTGTCCTTTCTGGGGGGCAAAAAAAAAAAAAGCGCCGAGCCGAGGTCGATCTCTGACGGGGCCCTGTGAGAGCAAGTGAAAATGCCACGTCCAACACCCGGCGAGAGATGGAGGGCTCTCCAGTTCAGCAGGTGGCGATGGGATCCACTTTTCACGCGTACGAAGAAGAAACTGGATGGCGTCCGGCCGGCGAGCGTTTCCAGATGGTTCGGGCTTTCCTGGAAAATGTAACTGCTCTCTTGTCTGGTAAATGGTACTGCTAGCTTGACGGCTATCAGATAGCGAAGCAGCCGCAGCATTTATTTTCTAGGAATAATAACCATTGACTATCAAATTGGTTTCAGTGTTTTTTTTCTTATCTAAACTACCCCTGTTAGCTAACTCGATACTTATCCTGAGCAAAAATGTTTATGTTTTTCCAATGTTTATGATATTCCTCTTCATTGCTCCATTTCCTATATGCCCATTGAGCGCAATAAATCACCTGAGCGGTGACCACAACAGTTTTTAAAAATGGTGGTCAGCCATACGCAAAAAGTATCTGTTAATGGGCGTAGCTTCTACGTTCTACCGATTAGCATCACCTACATCAGACTCGTTGCATCGTAGAGCGACTCTGCCATGACGTCGGAGATCAGCGGTTCTGGGAACTGAGGTTCTTGGTTCCTCGTTCCTGAAAAGCTTCTAGGAATTGACAAACGTTCGTACGCGGCTAACCATTAATGACCGCCATTGCCTAGCGGATGGTCTCTCCACGCTTTCTCATTTCTTGTGTCCATCAGCATTTGCAACGGTGAACGCGCGAACGGAGCAGGACAAGAGAGACGACACTCGCAACTAATTCCCTAAAATTGGCCGGTCCGAGCCGATTCGCCGCGGCAAAGTAGCTAATTAGCATCGATTCCTCTCACCGACGGCTATGACGGCCAATTCGACAAGGCGGCTCGTCCAGACGCGCTGTCATCTCGGTCAAAGGTTGCTCGTTTAGCTCCTTCAGTGCCATCATTTTCAACTTTCCTTGATTTCACGCAACAGGTCAAAGCGAGTA
>CAAKHD010004634.1:61870-68268 GCA_901007705.1 Fistularia tabacaria
CTTCACCCCCCCCACCCACCCCCACCCCTTTTTTTTTCGCGTACCTTGTGCAGTTTCCACATGGCTCCCAGGGCTTTGACTTCATGCGTGCCGTGCTTGCCCTCCTCCAGACACTGGTAGCAGACGGGGGTCTTGCACTGCACGCAGTACATGCTCAGGTTCTCCAATTCGTGCTCCGTGCACGTCGAGATCTTCCGCGGGCTGGCGCGGCGGCTGATCCGGCCCTGCGCCGGCGGCACCAGGCGGTGCTTGGCCAGCGGTCCGCGGGGAGGGTGGCACCGCAGGCGGCAGGGGTCGCAGTAGAAGACGTCGCACTGCTCGCACATCACCGTGGCCTCCTTGGGGCTCTTCTCGCACAGCTGGCACTTGAGGGCGGCCGCCTTGCTCTGCTGGTACCGGTCCACCACCCCCTCCAGCACCCGGTTCTTCGGGAAGCCGCGGAGCCCCCGGTCGTCGAGGATGAGGCTGCGGTGGCACTGCGGGCAGGTGATGCAGGAGTTGCGGGGGATCGGCGGCAGAGAGCCGGGCTGCGGGAGCAGGTGGTGGTGGTGGTGGTGGTGGTGGTGGTGCGGGGGAGGAGGCGGAGGAGGCGGCGGCTGGGGGACCGGCGGGGGGAAAACACGCACGCCGTTCGGCGATTTCTGACAAGGCGTCGTCGGCGCGCTGACGAAGCCCCCGTAGGAGCCGTAGCCGCTGTCCGCCTCGCTGTACAGGCTCATTTTATCCAGATCCAGGTAGTCGTAGTCGGACACGCCGGAGCCGGACGCCCGGCTGCTCTGCGGGGACTCCGCGTCCGGCGTCTGCACCAGGATGTTCCGCGCACACGCCAGGCAGATGTTGTGCGAGCAGGGCAGGATGATGGGCTCCCGGTAGAAGGAGCCGCACACCGGGCACTTCAACTCTTCCTCCATCTCGTCCATGATGACTTTTAAGTAAATAAAAGAGCGGCGGTGCGGCGCGGCGCGGAGAGGAGCGGTGCTCGCACGGCCGAGTCCTGCCGCTGTACTGCCGGCGCAACCTTGACCGGGGGGGATACGGGGGAGCGGGGGAGGAAGAATTCCAGCCAATGGGAGAGCGGCATTCGAATAACCCGCGTTCTCATTGGCGGAGCGGCGGACGAGACGCGACAACTTTGTCAATTAAGGCAAAAAAAATGAAAATAAAAATCCAAAAACTAATTTGACCTTCCTTTAAAAACGATTTTTGAATGATATAAAAAACAATCTTTATTATCATCATAATTATTATTAGTTTATTTAAAAAGGGAACGGCGCAATGTCATTAAACACATGATTACACGTGGTTAAAATTAGCCAAAGGGCTAGTTTTCATCTGTAGTCCCCTGGCCATGATGTAAAAAAGGCAATAAAATTACTTTTGAAAAAGAAGGAAATAAAAGAAAAGGAGAAAAAAAAACCACACACACAATATAATACAAAATACACAGGCAAACACTTACGATACAATAAAAAAAAAAAATCAACATAACATTTTATCACAACAACAGCCGTGTCTTTTAGTTTTGGCAGCTTTGGGTGTCTATAAGCCACATTTTCAATTATAACTCGGGAAGAAACCCAAAAGACCCCAAAAACAAATATACCTTTCTATGCATGAGAGTCGATACCAATCGACATTTAATAAAATCAAACAAATTAAAACGTTTTGACAGTGAGAGGTTTAAAAGGTTGGATATTTTGTTTGGTGCTATTAAGGGAAGCCTCCCAACAGGCGTTCAATCCTTCTTCAATTTAAGAACTGGACTTTATCATTGAAGAGGACGGCTTCCCTTTGAAACAAGCAAAGTAAGAACAGCTCCTCAACAAACAAGTGTTTCTGTTTTAGGGGTGAAAATGCGGAATGATCTCAGTGATCAATTTAAGTTGATAAATACACTGTCAAAGTTTAAAAAAAAAAATCTGTAAAATGTGAAATAATGAAAGCATATCCATTTACGGATGCAAATATATCATGTGAATTGAGCATTTCTGTCAATGACAAATGCTGAGTTTGATGTGATGTGCAGGGCGGGCTAAAAAAAGCAAACTGCTTCTGCCCAGCCCTTTATTGGTTGTGATGATTTGAAATTGAATGGTAAATATGATGTGAAGGACGAAAGCAACCAAAATAAAGTCATTCATTTATTCATCATTCGTATTCCCTCAGACCATCTCGCTAAATACACTTGCCATTACTTTTTCTTTGTTTATTTCTCAAATTATCCATTATCCACTCCACTCTTGTTCCTCTTGCAGTTATTTAATCGTATGCAAAATTAGATTCTGTAGGTTTCCTCGTGTCAGTTAAATATCATGGATGTACGATTGGCTTTAGCCAAGTTTGGTGGTTTATACTTTATAAGTTCAAGAAAGGTTTAACAAACTTTCTCAATTAGGGATTAGAAAAATAAGGGGACGGGGGGCTCTTAGTAAGGGACAGCGGGATTGGAGGAAATGACGCGTCTGTCGGACGACTTTTTTTTTAAACCTTTATTGAACTTACAAAGTTGAAACAAACAAACATGTAAACAAACAAACATGTTGAAATCCATTGAATCGACATGAGGAAACATAAAGAATCTTGTTTTGCACACTTGTTGACCCACTTTGGACTTCCAACACTTTCATTTAGAAAATTCACTCATTCATACATCAATTTCTGATTAGATAAGACAAGACAAAATAAGACGAGACAAGAAAACACAAGAAAAAACAAGACAAGACAAAACAAGATGAGACAAGACAAGACAAGAAAAGATAAGATAAGATAAGATAAGATAAGATAAGATAAGATAAGATAAGATAAGATAAGATAAGAGAAGATAAGATAATATAAGATAAGATAAGATAAGATAAGATAAGATAAGATAAGATAGTACTTTATTGATCCCCATAGGGGAAATTCATTTGTCACAGCATTGCAACAATAACAATATCTATAAATATGTATATAAATAGAAGAGACAATAAAAAGGAAGGAAAGAAAACAACAGGGATAAAAATAGATAACAGAATGAGGACAGACGTGTGTGAATGACCGGCTTGTTGAGCCTGTTGACCTCACCGGCCGTGGCATCGCCTCACCAGAACACTATAAACCAAGAAGAGCATGCTGGCTACCATAGATTGCTAGAAGGTCTTGAGGAACCTGTTACAGCAGTGGTTGTTAACCTTGTTGGAGGTCCTGAACCCCAGCAGTTTCATACGCACATTCACTCAACACTTTTTAATAGGAAAAATAAAATGTGATTTTTTTTCAAATTCAAAATATATACTGTGGGCTCCAAAACTGCTGATTTTTCATTTATGGGTAAATAAAAAAAAAAATTCTTTAAAAAACAGAACTCTGAGTAAAAAAAATTGCTTAAAAAAAAATTGCATTCTTTTCAACCAAAAAAATATTTACAGTTTTTCATGCGCTGTTCAGAGAGAAAAAAAAAAAAAAAAAATGTTGGATTTATTTGCTTCTGGGGTTCAAAAATATGGATTTTTTTTAATAAAACCCGATATCATGCAAAATTTTTATTCGTCTTTTGATTATTGATTAGTTTTAACTAGTTTTTGTTTTTATTTCCCTCCCAAAAACTTTTTTTTGAATAAATTCTTGAAATTAATTTTCTTTCGATGACGAAAAGAGGTCCCGTGATACACGGAAATCCATATCGTACATATTCGTCCGACCACTTTCTTTTTTTGCTCGACATAGTGAGTATGAAGGGATTGAAATATGAAGAGAGAAATCACAGGACGTTCCACCACCACAGTCACGATCCCACTCCTGAGCGCAGCAAAAACTCCCTGCGGCACAGACAGACCAAGCTATGTCACATGATCACCTGCAGCCAATGACGGCCAAGCGATGCAGCGTGTCACCACAAATCCTATGAATCGGGTGTGTGTCTCGACCTCCGCCGAACCCCTGGGGTTCCATCCGACCCCGGTTAAGATCCACTGTGCTACAGACACCAAACGACCTCAGTCTCCTCAGGAACCTGACCTTTCCTGCAGAGGCCATCTGAGCTGTGTCACCAGTCCAGTTTTAGTGAATGTGGACCCCAAGATATTTGCAGGCGTCCACTATCTCCACCTCCTCAGCCTGGACGCATGCTTCGTTGGCAGGTTTTCCCCGTTGGTCCGTCTGGACTTTTTCACAGCTGCAGACTTAAAACTGAAAGTCGGAAGGAAGTCTTACGCTCCCGTCGTCTCGTTCGTTAAGTGCAAGGCGGTTTATCTTGGCAGTCTTAGCTCAGTCTTTTCCTCGTCTTACAGCGTATTATCGCAAGTCTTTCGGCCTTTCCAGTGGCGTAACAGTCGACAAGCAACAAACCAGGAAACGGGATTCCCGGTGGACAGACGATACACCAGAGCGATGTCGGCGGCAGAGGCGGTATTTGTCGGCGGTACGGACGAACGGCAACGCCGAAGGACATCCCGATCAATACGGAGCGGACGGTGCAGCTGTGGGCAGAACAGCCAACTCTCAAAGCGTGGAAACAGCCGAAAGCTGAAATCGCAGAGTCTCTGCAAATACCAGGTGAGAACATTGCGCGGTACGATCAAATTGCCGAAAGACTGAGACTTAAAACTCTAAAAACGATGATGATGACAGTTTTACACGAGTCTTTTCCAAATCTTTTCAAAGTCTTTAGACGTCCACCCCGGTCTGCTGGTCGATGGCGGAGCCCTGCTTTTCACAGCAAACTCAACCGCGTCGAGAAGCCCATCATCCATCCCCCTTCACCCGCTTGATTGACGCGCAGCACAGCCAATCCCAGATCTCGATCCGAATACCGTCCCACCACGACCGATGGAGGTTTGGAGGTGTGTCCGAGGCCGGGCTTCCCGTGAGTGGACTGACACCGTTTACGCTAGCGGCAGACGTTTCCGGGTATCCCGGGTAGAACATGGGGCCTTTTTTAAGAAAATGTTTTTATCCGATGAAGTCGCTGTCAGCAGAATCTTCTGCGTCATCGCTTTTCCAGAAACGACACTACTCCGCCTACCTCGCACTCCGGGGCTGCAGATTCTCGGAAAAATGAGTCGAATCATTTCTGAATCACCAGAATCAGAAGCACAAAACACCTTCAAAATCCAACATGAGTTGTTTTTTCTCACGGCCGGCCTGGTCAGTGACATCTTCTCATCAGCGGTTTATCCTTCATTATTATCTCAGCAGTGGGAGCAAAGCCCACTCCCGAGGGTTGAGGGTGGGTGGGTGGGTGGGTAGAGTTTGAAAACATGGAAACCGACACCTCCCGAGATAAGACACAGCTGGCGAGTGGCTCTTCTCTCTCCGGCTCAGTCAAAAGAGCGTTTTCTTTCAGCGGCCGGAGCCTCTTTCGTCGCCTCGGCCAAATACCTCCGAGACGTCCCCCGGCAACGGCAGCTCTCGGGCACCGGCCCCCCAGATAAGACGGCTAAAATGAGACGTGGAAGGGAACGCGAGGGCCCCCCTTTTGCCCTGATTGCATTTGCATATTTTGAAAAAAAGAAAAAAGAGAAAAAGGGAGCATTTAATAACGGAGGGTTTTTCAGAAGAATGTAACAGTCCCGGCATTTAGTGGCGAAAAACAAAAACAAAACACAGACTCGCCTCGTTTCCTGACAATCAAAGTGGACGTTTTTTTGGACATTGAAACGAGAGCGATGATCAGAAAACGACCACTTTGCTTGGATAAGCCACTTCGGAGATCCGTCGGGGAGAACTCGCCGCGAAGCTTCTTCCCTCCTCGGAAGGAAACATCGGAAGACACTTTCACATTTTTCGAATCTCCACATCTTTATTTTCTTTCTCCGGTTCTCTGGATTTGCCAAGAGTTGAGAAAACATAGAACAAATGGCGCTTTAAGCCAGGTAAATACTTCCCAGGCTTTCCGGCTAACGCCGTGGCGATTCACGACGGGGACCCGTCGGCTATTTTCGGATGACGTCGGACGCGTAATCTCAGTTGGAGGGGGGGCTTCGAGGCGACTTCCTGTGAGCAGACAAGTGGCCAATCTCTCCTAATCTCCGCTTCCTGCTGTTTCTTGATTGTAGCTCAGACAGCTCTCTCTCTCCTGCTGCCAGCGCCGACTCGCCAGGCGGCGGAGAGAAAACAAAAAGTCTTTGCCTAATTCTTTTTTAATTTCTTCATAAATCCCGTCCCTGAGTTGGACGTTAGTGACCAGTTACTTGGGTTTGCGACTTGAACGCTTGTTCGGTTCATTCCATCCTCCTCCAGCGGGCCTTACAAATACCGTCTGCTTCCTGCTCGCAAACGGACGGCCAATTGTTCCCATCGATTCCCCCCCCCCCCCAATTTTATGACTGAATTGTTGCCATGACAACATGTAGGCAAAGACCAGATGAGGATTTCCCTCTGACTCGATGGGGAGGAAAAAAACTTTGGGAAAACGGGTA
>CAAKHD010004635.1:0-22314 GCA_901007705.1 Fistularia tabacaria
GTGCTGTGTGGATTGAATGGCACACACACACACGCACACACACCCACACACACGTCATCTTTCTTTTCTTACCGCGTTCCCTCGCTGCCTTTTCTGTAAACTCGCGCCGTGTATTTCGCGTGTCGAACCTTTGAGATCTACAAAAAAAAAAAAAAAATCAATAACCGGCACATTTTTCTCTTTCATAGAGCTAATTGGATTATTAGTATGAGATCGAGTAGAAAAAAAATGAACAAAAGACAAGTCATTTTGGGCTCGTTTTGTTTCGTATAAAAAAACCCCAAGATATTCTAAATATTTGCTGACATTGCTATGCCCGGTAATTCATTCTTTAGATGATCAGTACAAACAATGCACTTAACGTGTTTGCATATTCACATAACAATATTAATGGGAGGAGGTTATATTCCCCCAATATGTTGAGTGCTTTTGAAATGAAACAACTTGAGCTGCAGGGAAGGAGCGTCCCCCCGACACGACAGCCTACTTTCCCATCACGGCGCAACGCGTGACATCGTAGAACGCGTTTCGACGGCGCGCTTGGCGAGATTGCACGGGGGGCAATCTGCTTCCCGGCGTCCGTCCGCGCTTGTCACTCAGAGGCCTTGAGTACTGGATAATGCCATTGAAAACGCTCGCTGTAATTTTAATGGGGAACCAGTGGGCTTCAAAGGACAAGAGAACATGGCACGGTTGTTGCCCTCCGCCATGTAGAGCGCCGGCAGGAGAGCAAAGCCGCCGGCCCCCCGCTTCCTCTCCCACGGCACCCTCATCCACAATGGAAAAACCTGTTTATCTCCGCGTACAATTAAGAGTGTGAAATTCGAACATGCTGAATTAACTAAGAAACCCCGCTTTTGTTACAAAGGAAACAAAGCCTCGGGAGAGGAGAGAGAGAAAGAGGGAGCAGGGACGGAGGGAAAGGGATTTCTCAGTCTTGAGAGAGAAAGAACAGCGTGGCTCACTGATATCCGCAATAATCACATTTCCTTTAAATAAATCAGACTGTTTGGCATGTGGTGAAAACAGCCGCACACATACTGTCATGCATCTACACACAGGTTTAAACCCAACCATTGAGACTCCTGCATTTGGATTTTCAATCCTCTCCAAAACACGCACACACACACACACACACACACACACGCACGCACGCACGGGCGCGCGCGCAGCCCGAAGCTATATGACACCGTGCCAACCCACCCTGTGTGCTTTTAACATTCACACACTGCTTTGGCCGCCCGACAGGCCGCTGGCATCAGCAGCCCCGCCAGACCACCCTGACCGCCCTCCGCCCGCTCTCCCCGTCCATCCAGCCGTCCGGCCAGGCGGCCTCGCCGCCCCCTCCTCCTCCCCCGTTCGCCGCCTCGCCCCGTTTCCACCTTAAGAGAATGAGTAATCAACAAACCGGGAGCCATTTCCAGACTGTCAGTCAAATCCGGGACTCCGCTACGCTATCACTCCTCCGCCCGCCACCAAGCCCCTCTTTCCTTCCCTCCACTCCTCTAATACCAATTTAAATCGTTCGACGTGCCTTTCCTCCCGCTGCCATTATTCAAAAAGATCATAATAGTTTTCCCTGTGCCCAAAGCACAAAAAATCAATTATTTCCCCACAAAGACTTGAAAGTACTTAGCGCAGGCCTGCAAGGGGAAAAGCTGTGGGTTATATCAAATTGAAACTGCACTCATTACACAGGCACACAATTAGTTACCTCTGGTCTGCCTGCCGCTCTTTAATTTCCGAAACGGCATATCTGTATTATAACAGAAACAAGCATGCAAATGCTATTGTTGGGGATTTAGAGAAATCAATAGGATGGCTGGCGAGAGGCGTTTGGTGGCGCTGTCACTCAAAATCTGCTGCCGGCGACTGATAAAGGTCTGAATTCAAATTAGCGCCAAAGCCGGCCAGTGACATCAGAAGTGACATCCGAAATAAAAGGGAAGGCTCCATGATATATGTAATTATTCTCCTTGCATTGGCGCTACACTGTTTTTTTTTTTTTTTCTCTTCTTCGCGCTCCCTCCTCTTCCCTCCCCTCCCTCATGCTCTCTTTCTCCTCATTGTGTGTACTTGTGTAACTGTGTTTTGCATAAAGGGATTAGGAGTGCCTTAATGAGAAACAGTAATTGTTTTTTTCAGCCTTGCTCTGTGGATATGTTTGCGTGCGTGCGCGTGCGTACGTGCGCGCGCGACGAGGGATATTTGTGCGCCGAGCGAGGGAGACGGACTGAAAATATGTCTCGAATAAATGTGTTTCCTTTAATGCAAAATGAATACAGTATTGAAATAATGTGTGTGTTTTTCTTTTCTCCGTATCACAGGGCTGCTGGTGTGAATACCAGGAAGGTCTGGGGGAAACTTGTGAAATACATTTCCCTGCAATAATCAGGCGAGTGCTGATACTGAACAATGGAAACATAACCAGCAAGGCTGCAGTTTGTTTTTTTCTTAGATACTAAATTATTCCGTTTTATTCTTTTTTGTTTGCTTTTTTTTTTTTTCAACCGTCAGCAGGGCCCAACTTTTTATTTTTCGCTTTTTGCAGAAATCCTGATAAGTTTGAGCAAAAACGTTTCGACAGGCCTGAGCCAAATCCGCGCGGCGTTTCCGCACCCGCCGGCTCCACCTGCCCGCCGTAGTCTTTTAGAACCGCCCGCAACCCTTCGCCGATCCCCCCCCCCTCGCGTGCAGGAGCTTGAAGAGCCGTCTGACGGGAACCCAGTCAACGGCCGTCCGGTCCTCGTCGTCGGATTCCGCCACCGCGGCGTTCCGCCAGGATCCGCTCCTGCGAAGGACCAGGTTGTAACAAGCATTCAAGGTCAGGAGGGCCGTTTGACCCGTCAGGCAAAACGCCACGTTTGTACCTTTCAAAACCTCCTCTCCTCTCCTCCGACCCCCCCCTTCTGTGATGTTCACTTCGGAGGAGCGGAGCAATCAGTCATATTTCCGCCTTGTCCCGGGAACAAAGCCCTCTGCCCTGGGCTTAGCCAGAATGAAGTGGGGCAAAGTATGCAGGGGAGGGGAGAATGTGCCCTTTGTTGCCCCTTGCCCCATTCTCTCCATCTCTCCATATCCTGCCCACCCCCCACCCCCCACCCCCCTCCTCCCGCCACAGCGAGTTCCCCTGACTAAAGGGAATGGCAGGGGAGGGGGCGAGGGTGGTGGCTGCCTCATTCAGCATCGGTTAAACGTTTTCACAGCGGCACAATGCCGGGGCGGAGTAGGCAGGTGCAAGCCAGGCGGAGGGAGGAATGGAGGGAGAGGCAGTGAGAAAGAGAGAGGAAGAGAACAACAGGTTGACCTAAAATGGACTGTAATCATGTAGCACCATTAACCTCTGAAACCCCCCCCCCAACACACACACACACACACACACTCTGTCTTTCTTGCTTTCTCACTATGTCTTTCACTCGGTCTTGCTCCCTCACCAGTATACACAAGCTCACTACCCCGACACTTGCCAGACCGACCAGTAACACACACACACACACACACACACACACACACACATAAGCGAGCACAATGCATACAGGCAAACTCACACCTCAGTGGCACATTCGCACTAATTTCACATAGATGGCTAGTCAAGTGCAAGTAAAACACACATTTATGTGCGCGCACACACCGACAACAGAGAGGGCATATAATACATCAAATCACACATGCTAAGATAAGCACTCTTGTCATAATATGGGCACACTCAAGCACGCACACACACACACACACATAAACACACACTTGCTTTCTTCTGGCCCAGCCGAGTGTGTGATGATCGGCAAGAAGGCTGCAACCGAGGAGGGAGTGTGTGTCTGGGTGTCAGCATGTGTATCATTCATCTGCAGCCAAGGAGCAAATCTTCTTCACTAAAGGCCTGTTAGAGTTTGTTTGTGTGTCTATGCGTTGTTTGTGTGTGTGTGTGTGTGTGTGTGTGTGTGTGAGCACCCCCCCATGCAACTCCGTGTTGTCGGTTTCAAAAACTTTCTGACCTCGTCTTTATTGTGTCGCCAAGTATCAGTCGGAAAATAATTGTGTAAATAAATTAAATATGTTATGAAATAGAAAGTTGAATACTTCCATCTATGACGTTATTTTACCTCCCAATTTTTTTTTTTTAGTCCTTTCCTACATTGAAACCCCTTTTAATACCCGAGCGAATTTGCCGCAGTAAGTCGAGCTGTGGCAAAGCCCGCTAACGGTCTCGCCAGTCTTCAGCACCGTGCGGCATCACGGCCCACCTGAGCCACAGCCAGAACGCTGTCGAGATCGTGCTCCGTTTCCGAGTTGTTCTTAAAGCACGTCGGATGTCAGTGGGAAACCAGTATCCAGCTCCATCATCCGATCCTCGTGTATTCATATTCCTTTTTCTGACCGTGTTTGCAGCAGCTTCCGGGTCCATCAGATGCTTTTATCGTCTTCTTTGGCATTTCTTTAGCACCATCGGCTCTGCCATGAACCCACTGGTGCTCCAAAGCACGGTTGTCACCGTCTACGGCAACACCTTGACTTACGAGTTTAATTGTTTCAGTGAGCGAGCTCGGAACCCAGTTTGCTCGTATATCAAATTAAATTTCCCCATTCAAATGAATTGAAACGCCATTTAGCTGCTACCTGCTCAAAGATACTCTAAAATAAAGTAATAATACGTAATAAAAGAGAAGGTGAAGAAATAAACTGGTTTAGTTTTTTTCATTTGGTGCTAAACGCTTTACTCACTCATGACACAATGCTACAACGTATTGCTAAATGTAACTTGTACACATTGCTACACTTTATGGCTAATCCTTATTTCGCAACTGAATGAATGCCAATCAAACAGTCCTTGACCGGCTTTGAACGACTCTTCCGACGCCTCGTCCATTGACGTTCCCGCCGTCGGCGGCACCGGATCCCCGTAAATGTCTTCGCCTTTTCACAGACGATGCTCTCCGTCGCCGTATCTCACCGACAACAACTTCTCCATGACTTCACGGACGAGTCCACGACACGCGCACCTGGATGATCATTCTCGCTTGTGTGTGCGGATGATTTCTACAGGGCTACCTAGCGATAGGTGGCGCGTCCGACCGTCTTTAAACGGCACTTCACGGACAGCGACGGCCACGTCGGTATCAAACGTTCTCCCCGGTCGCTCCTAATTCAGATCTGGAGCTCGAATCACAAAGCAAAAAAGTCGATATGCAACGGCTCATATCTCGGAAAACTTGTACGCTAAATGCACTCGTAAGTCAAGGTTCCACTGTATTCTCTCCAGAGCAGGCGCCTCCCCCTCCTCCGTGGAATGATAGAGATATGTGAAAGATAAACGACAACACGCTGCTTTTGGTTGAGTGTTCGCCTTCGACTCGCCCACATTTACTCCGCAAATAAAAACCAGAAGCACGCTTTTATGTAAAAAGAAATGAGATCAATGCAGAAATTGGACTTTAACAGATGGCTGATGATTTTGAAGTATTTTTGCTGCATAACTCTGAAACAACGCGACCAAACCTTCAAGGCCTCTCTGCAAGCCTGAGTACTCCAACCCCCCACAACAGATCTTGAGTGTCATCAACGGTGTTGAAAACACAGCGACACAATAACAGTCCCATATAAACCGCGAAGCCGCAGTCATCATGCGATATTCGATCGATGTCACCGCGCGAGATTGATAAAGGAACTTCTTTAACTCGGAGGATGAATGGGTGTCTCGTTGTTTCCAGCTCCGCACGAAGGCTTCGCAGACAGCCTACGCTGTGGGAGTGCAGGGGGAAGCACAGGAACCCCCAGAATTGTGTTAGCCTGGCAGTCAGCATAGCAGTTTACACCAGTAGGCGCGACCCCGAACGGTGGCCTCTTTTAGAAATGGTCCTCAAACGTAGAAACAGTCCGCCCAGAATGTGCCCGGTAAATCAGTGGGCAAAAAGACGAGACGCAGATGCCCGTTATTTTGCAGGAGCGCTTAATGACCGGGGACCTGGCTGCTGCGAAACCACAAATGTTTTCAACTCCTATACCTTCCAACCCCTTTGAAACATTTATAAACACGGGTCCTTTTTGGTCCCTGTCGTTTTTGAGACTCTTTTTTTAGATTCCCTCCGCGCTCTTTCCCATCCCCATCTCCCACAGGTGATCGATGGCCCTGTAAACACGAATCTTCCATTAAACTCGGAATAACAACGTCAGCGTACACTTTTATGCCTTTTTCTTCAGTTTTATGTTACATTTCAACCCCCCTCCCCTCCCGACTTAATGCTTAACACTCCAGATTTGCTTCCCTTTCCCTTCATCTCAGCCTATCGGACGCGAGAAAGGCAGCGTTGGGAACGTCATTGTGCTCCTCTACCTTTGAAACACAATATGATGATTTTCTGTATCATACAGGACATACACTGCTTTTGCACATAGGCTTTCCTCTACAAGTCTCTCTCTCTCTCACACACACACACACACACACACACACACAGACAAAGTAGAGGGTACTGTAAACATCTGGATCTGTGACTAACATTCATTCATAAATTGGCTTTGACCCACCGCCCCCCTCCTACCCCTCTTGTAATAACCCTCTTTGAACCCTTGCATGTTGTTTGGGTCAACATCAATCCGTTTCAGTTTTGTGCATGGAGAAATATCCTATTCTGTTTCTCGTTCATCAGAGAAGCATGATTAATGCTTTAATTTACTGGATGTCTTTAATCAACGTAATGAGATCAAATAAAAAGTGATGATAAGTTATTTGTGTTGTTACTCACTGAGATAGATATTGCTTTCCTGTGTGATCTCGGTCAGTCCGACCCGGAAGAGCGCAAACGCAACGCGAGGGTTAATCATGATTCCCCGAACCTTTGACCCGAATCCAACCAAATCGTAACCCCCGGACAACCTTTTTCAAAGTCGCGGGGTTCTGGATTTCGGCCCCTGTGAAAGCAAGTGAAACCCCAAGTCATAAATGTAGTTTAATGAGGCACGGACAGACGCGTAGCGAGACACACACACTCGCGCGCGCATACACACACACACACAAGCAGCCTTGTATCCATGCATAATTTATCATTCATTATTTTCTATGCAGGGTTATGGGGAGGGGGGGTAACATATCAAACAAAGTACTACCGAGCGGCAACGGTTTGCGTGTTGGCCCAAGGGGGACATGAGCTGAACTTGCAGTCATTCCCCCTCTACGTCTTTTCAGTTTATACAACAGATTCCTTCCTCAACATATATAGAAACTCATCCGTCCTCGGCAACCACAAATGATTTCCAGTGCCTTTCTTTTTGTTTCAGCTCGCGATAAAGAATAAAGGTACGAAGACTTAATGGTATCCATTGTCTTTACGTCACGTACGGCGGCCGTTGAGAAAATCCATCTGCCACCTCTCGCAACACAAACACAAATGGGGAACAGATTGTGATTGAAGTCAGACTGGAAGAAAATACATCATAGACCGGAGGAGACCCTCCGTTCATTATCAGGCTTCCAGCTTCAACGCTGCATTTAAACAAAGGGTCCCTTCTTCACTCAGAAGTGACATGGATCGGTTCATGACAAGAACCATGCAGAACCACAATCTAGCAAGGTTCCCTCAGTAGAGAGGAAGTCGGTAAGTGTTTCTGGGAACCACGCCATTGTCTTGGATGTATAGTAAACTGTTAAAAAGAAGAGAAACAAAAAGATCTCTCGGAAGATTCTTTCGTTGTTGTTGTTCTAGCAGTCCTCCAGTTCTCATTGTGCATCATCTGCAATGCTTAGCAGCATTTATCCATCCCTTCGTCACCTCGGTCTTAGTCAGGTTCCTCATCTCCGTTTTGTGCCGTTGGCTGAGACAATGTCAAGCAGGCCTCCGAGTTTAGGTGACAGAGCTGGTTGTGATACTGGGAACGGTGGTGGTCCTGCTCTGGCCTTTTCTCCTCCTCCCGCCGCCTCCTCCTTCTCTTCCTCCCCTGCCGCCATCTTTGCCGTCCCGCCCTCGTCCGGTCTCTCTCTCTCTCCCAGCTGACTCGTCTTGTCTGTCTCCCTTGTTGTTCCTGTCTGTTAAGTGGAAAATGTGATTAATAGCTTTGCTATTACTCAAATAAACTATCCTAAGATATCTGTCATCACTTTGTACAAAATGCTCCTGCTTGGCCACCTCCGTTATTTCCACCCAAAAAAAAAAAAAAATACACAGAACTTGTAGTTCCAGGGATGGCTCTTCAAGGAACCAAAAAGGGGGTCTGTGGGCATGTTTGGTCTGGAATGTGGCCTGAAGTTTCGAGAAGAATATGCAAAACCGTCCGATGACAAATGAGAAAAGTGAAACAAGCGTTTGCGGTGCAGCACCGGTTCTGGAGATGAGAGACGAGAGCTGTACATACTTTTAGTTAACGAAAACAAAAAACAATTGGAAACCTTCCATACTCTATTTTCAATCGTTCATTTAAGAGTAATGTGCCGGCAGAATACTAGCATTGAGTGAGTTGCAGAGGCAGGAAAATATCCATCAGTACATAAAAGGCCGGTGTAATATGTCTAATCGAGCAGAGACTGAAGGATTTTCGTTGTAAGCCGCTGCAGATTGACGGAGGATAGTCGGCTCGGACTACATTCATCCCACCGCGTGCAGCAGGACAATAAGGAGGGAACGGTTACAATGTAGGACAGGCTTTTTTAATAACCTGCAAGTATAAAGAGGGCTATCCTTCGTAATTATTGTCTCAGAAATTATCTACCATCCTTGCGACCCATAAAGCACACGTAATCTACAATTTCCCGTAACGAAGCCTGGTGTGCAGTCAGTCAGTGTAAACTATAAGCTGCATGAGGAGTACCGCCAGTGCTAAAGGGCAAACGGTACCTCCCTGTCTTTTGCCACCTCTGCAAACTCCATATGCTGTGGTACATGTGAACAGATGCATTCTAGAGTCCTGCAATGGCATACCAATTCCAAAAATACAAATACAGTCATAATCCATGCTTCATCCCTCTGTTCACGTTACCACCGCAGGCTGGTCTTCAGTCTGTCAGTGATACTTCTGCCTGTCATGCCAATGAGAATGGTGGGCCACGTTCTGCAGCACGGAGCTACCATTTTAGCCACCTGTCCCCACGTCTCTGCTTATGTGGTGACTTTTTTTTTTTGTGGTAATAGTGCTCTTTTTTACTGTGATGCTGCAGTAATGGCGTAGGGGTGTAGAAGTAGGTAAGCCGAGGGGCTTCCCTCCTCATCGCAGACCAGAGGGTTGAGGGGAGTCTGATTCATTAGCTGTGAGGGAAACAGCTGTGAAACATCTTGGGTTTGACTTGTTTACTATCTCGGAGGTGCCGAGGGGAAAGATTTGAAGGTGATGGACCGCTTCAAAAGACGACCTTTTCGCAACGAGTCTTTGAACAGTTGCCGAAACACTCCTTTGCCGACTGGACTGGAGGAACAATATGTGTCGAACTCACTTAACCTGCACAGTTAAGTCTTTATAAACATGTCAGTGTGTGAGCATGAATCTGTAGCGTCATCCTGTAATCACTTATCACCTATAATCTTTCTCAGGTTACAATCCTTACCAGTTACCACGGAGGTCACTTGTGACTGAGCTTCCCCCCGGTTCACGCCCTGAGATGCTAATTGATAGCGGGAATGCTATCCTGGATTTTGTCAGATCTTGTTCAAAGGACAGACCTTTTTCAGTAGTGGCTGGTAATGTCTCCTCTTCTGTGGCCCCTCTGACTGTGGTGTTCCCCAAGGCACTAATGTTGGCCCCCTCTTGTTCTGTGTACACATGATGCCACTAGGACATATCATTCATTAACAAAATACCATTACGTGTATGCCATGCAGATTTGAGTCCCCTTACTTAACCGGGGAAGGTGACAACTGTTATTCTTCACTATGTTACTAGCATAGGCATTCAGCTGGATTAAAATCAAATTTAAATACCGCTTACAGTTTAAATTAGCTCCGGGCCACATTGTGAAAGAATAGCCCACTTTGCAAAGGATACAGGCTCAGATCTGAAACAGAGTGACCACATTATTACTTGAGGGTCAAATAAACGAGATACTTTAAAATGACAGAATGGGCAAAATATGAATTCTGCAACCCTAGCTCCATCATTTGAAGTGTTATTGTTGATCATTTTTTTTCATTTCAAAGTGTTTTATCGGTCCGAGTGAGCGGACTGACATGTCCAAGAGTGAATTTCCATGACATTTATGGCTCCCGTAGGATGGAGACAAATCAATTTGTTGATCTGGGTTTTCTTTTGCCCGCATGTGGCTCGCATCGGTTTCAAGTTAAAAGATCCCAGCAAGCGTTTGAAGAATAACTTGTCATTTCTGGTGCAAGCGTTCATGTTTCTCTCAGGACAAAATGTTTTCACTTTATGGATTCCTGTGGTGCCATTATCAGCTCATAGATATAATTAGTCCTCCCCCGCCTACAGCTTCGCAGAACAAACAGCGAGACTGGGGG
Source organism: Fistularia tabacaria (assembly GCA_901007705.1). NCBI lineage: Eukaryota > Metazoa > Chordata > Actinopteri > Syngnathiformes > Fistulariidae > Fistularia > Fistularia tabacaria. The sequence goes on from CAAKHD010004635.1 coordinate 10,431, forward strand.
CTCTGGGCCTCTTAAATTTATATATCCATGACCATTAACTCCAGTCTACCATTAAATATACGCACTTGTACTAGGACTCACACATGTCACACATTTCAAGAGTATAATCGCTGCCCAAATAGAAGCACCCATTACATTAAAGGGCTCTGTGGAGGGGAGGTTTTTGATTTTGCAAAAATAGTACGTCAGTGGAATATAAAAGTAATCGGGGCCGTTTCGTGACAGGCACTCCTGTCGCCAAATCACCTCTGGAATAATGAGTTAAATATTTTCAAGGGTCTAATAATGGCACGTGAATGCGTGAAGAGCTGTCACAAAGTGGAAAGAGGCCGAGCATCGAGTATCTGAGGGCTATTGTTGAAGGAACACTAGAAAGTATTCGGTTTGTATACTGTATGTGTGTGAGGGTAGTAACACTGGAGGATGTTTGTTATGAAGTGATGCGTTGAGAATCCTTGCATATCCTGGAAAGCGAGTGAACATGTGCCAAGGGCTGGAGAGTGTTCGCTCCGCCGTTGAAAACAGTAAGGAGTTATGGCGCCACCGTGTTTGTCTACTGCCATACAGTAATAACTGCAGGCCTTTGTTTATTCCCCCATCGGCATTTTTAAACCTGTCGCACAGACGGTTTCGATTCAAAGGTTTATGTGCAGTGTTTAAAACAGGCCACACATAAAATACTTCTCAAATTTCGCCCGAAATACGTTTGTGCACGGCCCTTTGAAAGTCATTATCCAATGATGATGTATATTCATCGCTGTGAATCTGGGCGGATCGAGCGCAAGAGCATTTGTGGACCACAGCTCCATTGAGGCGCAGATCCTTCTTTCTCCGTCTGAGTGCTAAAAGGATCCGCGCCAACCTGAATGCACGGGCCGAAACCAATCAGAATGCAATTTTGAGTCAATTTTCCAAATGATGAAAACATCATCGCTCCCGTTCTTTTTTTTCCTGATAACTCAAAAACATGAATAAAGTTCAAGTCAATTTTTTCTTTTTTTTTGCTTTACTTCACAGACGGATATTGCTGCGGCATGAAATCCAAATATTAAGTTTTCTTTTTGAAGTCAAATTAAAAAAAAGAGACTCATAATTCTAACTTTCTATTTTTGTGTTTTGCACAAGTTGCCGTCCCACATCCAACCACAGACCCAGTTGGGCAATCACAGTGTGTATTACACAGCACATCGGACCATCCAGTCATCTATCAACTTCAGTAAAGAACAATCCGCCAAAACATTAAAACCACTGACATATTTAGTGTGAAGTACAATACTCCGGCTCAACAAATCCCGCTCCCCTAATGGGAACTTTAATTTTACCGATTCCAGTCAAGAGGATCATTAATGGACTTTAATGGTCATTTCAGAGACTGTAATTAACAGATTTGCTGACCTGCTGTACAGGGAGGAGTGTCCTGATAAATTTGGAATTAGGATGATTAAAAAAAATGCTTTTTTGGTGCATGCGGCATTTTTGGTATAACAAGGTTATGCAACTGGACTAGTTTGTGGGCTACGGGACACTTAGAAATGGAAATGAATATATTTAAAAATCAATAAAATAATGACTCACATTTTCACCCAAATGTCAAAAATTAAGAATTACATCAAGAGACAAGGATCCCTTGTCTCTTGAGGCAGTTGGATAGAACCGTCTGTCTGTTGCATTTATTTTGATGGTGTGTAAGTAGATTTTGGCCACCGCTCTCAAGGACACTTACGTAATCCTAAATCAATAATGGCCACTTTCCAAAAAGCACTCTTTGCTGAGCGGTGATGGTTTCGTTTTATATGGAAGGGGTAGCGGTCCTCACACAAACTGCAGTATTTGCGCTGACGTGATTACTGCCTAAGGACTTAATTACTTCTATAACAAATCGCTAATGGAGGCAGGAGTGGGGGACTCCATCAGTTTATGACAGCCTTGATTGCGCCGCCTCTCCATCCAAGCTAAACACATTTTTGCCTGACAAATGCAATAACACATCCAGAAAATTCTTTTTTTTTGTTGCTTTTTTCGCGTGAGACCCTTATTATAGAGCTTCAGGAAAAGGGGAGAGAAGAAAAAAAAAATCTGCAGTCAAACCAAGACAAAGCGTGAGATCTGTAGACCACTAAATCACTAATGTTATACAAGGTCTGCCCCCAGTGTTTTATATAGCCAGCCTGCCAGCCAACTCCCACAGATGACTCCACAGCTGTGCTCCTTTTTGCACTCAGCAGGTTTACCCACACGAACTGGTTCACCAGATTCACGGTACTATCATCCATGAATTACCTCACACAAGAAAACACGATCCTGTGCATTTTGGCAGAGCCGCCTTTCTTTTTCAGACAAGTGCGTTGAGCAGCGCAAGAGTGAGGTCGATATTTTGACTCCCACTGTCATTTTTACCGGCGGATGATTCACGACCCGCGACGCTTTTAAGATTGATCTCGTCAGGTGAAGCCGAATACTTCATCTCATCCTTCCCCTCGGGCTATGACCTAACTTCCTCCGTATTTAGCAGTCAAAACAGCAGGTTTTATAGAGCAGTTTATAATATTTCACAGCTAATTATTCTTATGAAGCCAGGCTCTTTCCAGGACATCGACGTCACACAGAGTGAATTTGCCTCTCGTTTGTCCAATGTTGCAGCCTCCAGCACGGTCAAATGTGCTCTAAAACATGTCACGCTTGTCTAGTCTTACCGTGATCTGGCTATTTAATGTCTACCTGGATAAAGGTAATGCATAGTCTTCTATCAAAACTTTGTTTCGGGCTACTAGGTTGTGCTGAGAGGCGTTCCTGATATTTTGTTGACCAAACACATGGGAAAACATGCCGCTGCGCTTCATCTTTATTCAGAAAAACAGGGGACCTTCGGCCCGATTTGACATTCACAAGCACCTTCAGAAATTGAAGCCAAAATTGACTGAAAGGCAGTTAAGTCGATAACGGTCGCCGACTGGTGTGAATGACCCGTACCGGCTCACAAAGCGTCTGCGGCGCTAACTACCACAGCCCCCCGGGCAAGCACGTCATCATCGTGCAAACATCAGGCTCAGAGACAGGGGTTGGTTGTTTACACACCGAGAGATTCAGTACCCCTCTTCGGCCCTGGCCAAACCAAACCCAATCAACGTGTGGCGGGTCACAGACACATAGTGGGAACTCAGCCCGGTGGATGTTGATTAACGGATCCATCAGCCGTGACGGAGACTTCCTGAAGCCGCACACGGTTTACGGCTCGCTGACTGATCCCGGCTCATTGCCTTCAATCCGCCCTGTTGTTTCTCGTCAGTGGACGGAACCGTTTCCTATCGTCTGCGTGCTGTTTACCTCTCACACAGGGCGTCTTGGTCACGACGCACTTTCGTTTCTCCGTCTGTGGGGCGCAGGTCTGGGAGGGGGCAGAGGATGGGGGGCTATCCAGGCCGGGGACCGACGGGAGCGGCACCCGCACCCGGGACTGGGAGCCCTTCTTGAAGCCGCATGTTTTGTTTTTCTTCATGCAGGAACCCCATTGGCCCCACTCGCCCAGTTCGCACTCTGAAGCACGCTGACCTAAAAAGAGAACAATAACCGAATAAAGTCAGAAAAGGCTGTGCGCAGGAAGTCCAAAGTTACAACACCTCTGATTTGCTCCTTGGCTTCCCTGTTAACTTTTCACTGCTCAATTGTTTAAAGTTTATGTATTTCATGAAATTGGTCAAAAAAGTTACCCCTGCTTTGCCCCGAACCTGTAAGGCTTCGTGTTGTGCTAAAAGGCAAGATTTTTTGGTGGCACGTATGTTCTCCCTTGGGACAAATGAGATCTGTTTAGAGGCAACGTAGATGGTGCCGGAAATAGTAGTCGGTGCCGCCAGGGTTGCGAGCCAAGCCTCAGCTGAGGATTTCAGCCGTTAAAGCCATCGGTTCTAACTTATGACTAAACCTTTTTTTGGACAAAACAAGGAAAAAGCCAAAGGGATATTTGGTAGTTTGACCAAGAGTTAACTTGACCCGGCGGAGAGTTTTTAACTTCCTGTTTATAAAAGGGGGAGTTCAAAGGTCACTCACCGACACACTCCATTGTCTCATTGACAGTGCGATGGCCGGGAGGGCAGCTGACGTAGCATCGCCCACTGTGTGAATACAAGCCCTCCTTACATTTTGTGCAAAAATTGCGGTTGAAACATGCTTCACAATTTTCTATTTTACATTCTGAAAAACATAGGAGAGGGGGAAAAGAAAGAAAAGAAGAAGAGGAGGATAGAATTATTTCAAAGTCACTCGGGTCGCGATGAAGTATTGTGACTCTTGCAATGAACTGTTCCCTCACACTGTCCATCAATTGAAATCAATTGTCTGAAAGAAAAAATAGCAAACTGCTTTCCAGAGGAAGGAGGAGGAAATCCTGAGAGATTTATCTGCGATTAAACAACGTGACATCTATTCGGGGGATATGTTCTCCATGTCGGGGAGGTGCGAACGGGTGCAGCCAGGAGTGAGTTTCTCTAAAGCTCAGACACAACCCGGGTTCGCAAATACAATGACTGAAGTCGCGATAATCAAAAACACTGGGTGGATAAAAAACAGACATCCTCGTGATTCCCCCCAAAAGCTTTGGTCTCTCTGTTGGAGGGAACATCCACTTTTCTGGCGGCGGTGTCGACGCTGGACGGACAGAACGGGAACAGAGGGATGGAAATGTGCTCATTTCCATACGCCGGGTATTACGATATTATGCAGAACGACGTTCATGTGGGCTGAGCCCGAAGAATGTCTCCTGCCCGCGATCCAACACTAAGATTAAAAGAAAAATCCGACCTTCAAACCATGCGGAGCTTTAGTGGCCTCCTCTCCTGCTCTCAATCACTATTTAAAAGCTCTCGAGAGCTAAATTTGACAGAAGTATATTACAGGGTTAGAAGTCCTCTGACGCGAGATAAATGTTGCGAACAAGACAGACACGCTACTCGCATGATTGGATAATGATCCAGGTTAGCCACCGAGGGCCGCTAAGAAAAGTAATTGCAAGGGATTTTTTTGGCTTTGGCGCAAAATATCATGTCAGTGAAATCTTACCAGTTTGAAATATGTCAGAAAAACATGTGCCCGATCGGGCTGCTTATGCTAATTCAAGAAAAATATTTAAGGGGTAGATAAATAATAATAATGATGATAACTGTAAACATTCTGTCAAAAAGTGTAACAAATTGTGTTACTTTATATTATATCTATTACCCACTTCAATTTTTTCTATTGCAAAAGAAAAAAATCGAAACTATTTTTCACGGAATATTTGTCTTAAGAGCTGCAGCATGTTTTGTGGTTTATTTATGCATTGTTTAAAAAACATACATGGTCATAATGTTGTTTTATTCATGTTTGTATCCTCTTTTAAATTCATTGGAAAAATAAGATATGCATTTTAACCCAATTTTAATGACTTCCTGAACGATGTTTTAACAATGGTTATTAATGGCCTCAATAAATTTTCCATCTTTATATCACGTCCAGTTACCATAGCTCGTTTAATATTGGTCCGAGGAAAAATAAGCCTGTGGCTAATTTTGAATGGCATATTGAATTATTTTTATTATAGTTTTTGTGGTAAAAATGAAATAAGATTAATGTAGTTGTAAGGTTATTGGAGTAGTTGGGTTACGAGTGTTGTAAAACACTGCCCACCATCATTATAATGTAATACCTGCGTCGAAAATCTGAAAATAGGAACAATAGAAGCAGGGAAATATTGCACGGTTCTGGTGAGGCATTACAAAGCAATAAAAACGTTGAGCGTGAACTGGAAGATATAAATGATTTGTTGTATTTATAATATATATAACCGATAATCAGAATTGAATGGGGCAAAGATCTGATTGGCTAGTTTGACATATTTTCGACGTAGCTGAAGGAAGGTTTTGATGCCATGGTCTCTGAGAATAATGTTAAACAATGTCCTAATCTTCAGTTTGATTGTATATTACATCTTATTTTATCTTATTTTATCTGATTTTTTAACACCAATTCATCAGCTAAAAAAAATAAATAATAAAAAACGCCATTGGTTGGGCTGCAGTGCAACTGTGACATCCTAACTGGAGTTGGTTGTGGTCTGGCCTGATCCCCGCTTGTGAGGGCCAAATAGAAAACACAGATATCCTCTTAAAACACGTAAACAACGACGCATTAGAAATGTTTTTGTTGAGATTTTGTTCCAATCCTCTCTCTCTCTCTCTCTCTCTGCCAAACATAAGCAGACACAGACAGCACGCCGTGATGCTGGCGCTCGTTCGCTGGAGCTACGGGACCGATGCCACCGGAGCGAGCTTGCCGACTCTCCTCCTCCTCCTCCTCAGCACATGACCGTGCATTTAGAGTTCCGACGCAATGACTGAATTTTATAAGGCAGTCACTTGTATTGATTTATTGGCCTGCTGTGCTTTAGCTAATAAAAGAGTAGCTCTTATTTTCTCATAAATGTTACAAACAGCTGCATATGTTATCAAAAAATACTGAACAGATGATAAGCTGTTGCAAGAGAGAAGTAATGTGCTTACAATATTTATGTACCTACGTACATTTATACAAATATATATATATATATATATATATATATATATATATTTTTTTTTTTTATTTATTTTTTTTTCTATTTTTGTTTTTTTTGTTTGTTTTTACAGGGGTGCAGTTGCTATTTAAGGAAGACGGTCCAACTCACGGGTACATCGGTTGTTTCCTTCGGGGTTCCTCATGTCAAAGTATCCCATGGGGCAAGAGGCCAGGCACACGCCTATCTGACGGATGTCATTGCGCTCCAGGAAGATGAAGAGTTTGGGCTTACATTTGATGCAGCCGTTGTATTCGGAGCACCTCTCGCAGCCTTTGGGGCAAGACGGCAGCCCCTCGGCGGTAACTGTGGAGAAGAAATACGTTGGGGTCAGACCGATGAGCGGCGGGACGTGGCGTCGCGTGGGAAGCCAGGTTGTTTGCGGCAAATTGAATTTAAAAAAAAAAAAAAAGAAGGGATTTCTCAATACTGCGCATGTGGGAGCCTCAGTATTTGGATGACATCCCTGCAGATACAGCTGTAAAGTAGCCAGCGCTTTATCACGCAGGGGTTAACGCTTGCTGCTCTGCAGCGCGGGGGCCGAACTGTTTGAATTACTCACTGTTTACTTCAAACAACTTGCGAAGGATGCTTAACAGATTTTTATTTGGAGAAAGCCACGCAATTGGAGCTGACAGTCGAGCAAGAGATAGTCAAAATCAGTCAAGAATTATCATACAAGGCCTCTGCTGGGAAACACAGAGGTAAAACCCGAGTCTTCAAGCTCTGCAGCCTAGAAAAGGGCAGTCGGGGTTAAAGTGTCTTTTGAGCGCTGAGAGGCATTGATCACAGAGCAGGGTGATAACATGCTGCAAATGGTCCATCCAGTTTGGAAATCAAACCAGTGACTTGCTGCACGGGATGTTTTCACTCATGTGGTATGAACTCTCGCCACTCTGTGGGGTTAAAAAAAAACAAAAAAACAAAACAACCCAAGCCCAATCAGTGAGAGGCTTTGTTTATGTTCCCAGAATGTTCTAATTTTAGGATGGCATGTTTCAAAATCATTATGCAAACGTTTTCTCTTGTTAAATGCTCAATGTCATATCAACAGTATTTCATGTAATAAACAAATCCCAAATGTTCAAACGAAAATAATGAAATATTGAATTGAAACTGTTAGCTGACGCGTTGGTAGACAGCATCGTCCAGCGTTGTGTGAAATGCTGCCCGCCATCTGAGACTTTTCTGGTTGAAATATGACTTACAGCGGATTGAGACAGGAATGCTTTGTTCAAATGCAACCTTGTTAGCCACGTTTCAACCAAAAGAAACCTAAACAGTTCTTCTGGCCAGTAGCTGGCTGTTCCAACTTGGCCAGAATTCTCCAGAATTATTCTAAAAAAGTCGAGTGACTCGTGGAAAAAGCAGTATACCTCCAGTCCAGCAGGGGGCAGTAAGAAGACAAAGACCATGAACTCACACTCATTGTTTATGCAGATGCGTTGCCCCGTTTGCATAATCTGAAGCCATTAGATTAAAATTTGCAGGAAATTACCCCAAAATATGTATAACTTACCCAAAGATCATCTAACAGCTAAGAAAAAAATTGAAGACATATGGTGAGAACCAATGCAAAAATGTCAGGAAAAAGATTGGAGGATAAAGTTGAGTTTTGAATGAGACAGGTGAATTAAAAAACATGGACCAATCAGATAGCTTAAGTTCTACAGTCTTCTCTCACAACACTCCTCTAATGTGCCATTATTTCCCCAAAACAGCCTTTTCGTGGGTGTAGCAATTCCCTTAAATCACTTATTCGATTATACATTATTCTACTGACACACTGCCTGTTACGTAACAGTGTGTTTGCAACACACGGATGAAATTACAACCCAGGCCTGTGGAATCCAAGGGATCGGACATCGACCTGATTCCACAATTTTCCAAAAATGAAACGAGTTCAGTAGAAACCGCTAAGGTGATTTCACACTCCTGCATTTGTCGTCTCTAAACGTACATTCCTTCACGTGGCCATCCATCCGCTGTCCTGCCTCCCAGAGATAAGTCGTGCGGCGGGAGCATTAAGAAAGCCCTCCCATCAACAGATTCCGACCCAGCCGAGTCTCCGTAGCATAAAATGCAAGAGTTACAGCGAGATACTCCGTCGCTCTCCAATATTGACCGATGTGCCCGTGCTGGATGTGCAGAACATTAAAAGTTATCATCTCAATATTTCATGCCCGCTGGATTTGGCAGCAGCTAAAGTCTGCGGGTATTAAAAAAAAGCACAAAAAAAAGCAAGGGCAGTTCGACCATACAGTTTCCAGGATTCTGTGAACAATCAATCAATCAATCAATCGATGAATGGGAATTACAGCAATGGTTTGGCCATAAACAAATTCAGACAATTACTCGCCTTTCTTATATCACTTTAAGAGCGATAGTGAATCACACATGGCGTGCATGACATCAGTAGTAAATACCGAGGGCCAATTACGTCCCCATGGCGCAACGGGTACTTCAATCTCTCTCTTTTTTTTTTAAATTAATTTATAGCAGATTTCTTGGTGAATTGTTTTTCTACCTTTAATTTATTCAATTTATGTTTTTAATTTTTTTTAGAGCAGACATTTTTAGGTAACTCCTGCAATTTGTTGGCTAATTAAACTTATTGATTTTCCCAAATATCAGTTGTTAAGGTCATTTGTACCTTTCTGAAGCTCCTTTATTGGTCCAAATAATCCATTGCAGATTTGTGAAGGAAGCCCAGACATCAGGGTAATTTATTGTTAATTTATTGCCAATTTCACGCCATTAATCACGAATGCTGAAGTGATTTGTAATCTATCATCCCCTTCATAAATAATCATCATTTTCAGAGTCAAAGTTTTTCCGGGAACACAAAAATAATAAGGAATTAATTTTGCCCCCCCCCCAAAAAAGGATCAAAAAGGCAATAGGATATTATTTCAATAATGTGAAGATATGTAGAGATATAATTAATATGTATATTTTCATTCTTTATCTATTTAATTTTTTGCTATTCTTTAGTGAATTTCTCTATGTTCAATCATGTTCTTTGGAAAACAAAAAAGAAAAAAATGGTGAAAGACAGGAGAAAAATGTGACATCCTCAATATCATAAAAAAAAAAATGTATAGCCTATGGTATCGCCGTTCCCACCGTTTTGTATATATGGATGTAATTTATGTATAAATACGTTGTCTGGCCCCGGTGGAAAGTGAAAGGAGTGGGTTTCCTCAGTGAGAGGGTGCAGCCTGTTGCCTGCAGCTCCTCACCTAACAGCTGCTCCTTGTTTCATCCGCTCTTGCAACATTTTGGACTGATCCACCATCAGAACACCCCCCCAACCACCACAGCCTCTGTCTTGATTTTGCAGATGCGCGTTGCGTTTCCTACGTATCATAATAAGAAAATAAACTCATATTTCCTGTCCTAATCCCTGATAATAACAAGCAGCAGCGGCAGCGGAGGACGTTTGCTTTGCATTAGAGTTTGAGCTTGTTCAGACTGAAACAACATCAGACGCAATCATCTGAACCTCCTCGACTGCTGCTTGACTTATTTATTTCTATTTTGTTTGTTTTGTGCCGTTAGCTTTAAGACACGCATTTTCAACAGCTTGTGGTCCCAAGTCCCCAGAAGAGGACACATTTTGAGTTCCGCTTTATGTTGACTTTTTTTGCTCCTCCTAGTGGTAGACAACATAAATGACGGCTTTCAGTGTAAAACAAATGTACCCTCTTCACTGGATCCAGATACCCGGAGTGTGCAATATATTAAAAAAATCTCATCTACTTTGGTGTTTATTTGTTTTCAGTTTTGTTTGTGATCAATTACTTGTTATAAGATAAGATTGCTGCAAATTTGGGCCTACACGTTTCAGGACTAATATCGGCCAAATGCACGCAAGAACCTACAGGGGTTGGCTTAGTAGGTTAAATGAAAGAAATAATATTATTACTATGAGCCACGGCTGAATGAGAGATAATGTGTTTCAGTTTAATCCCAGCATGACACAGCAATCGCCGCATAAAAAAGCCCCAGATGGGAGAAAACAAGTCCGGCTGTCATCATCGATCTGCACACGAGGACGAAGGGGGCTGAGGTCATACGCAGAGCGGAGGTGTGCATTTGAAACCCCTCCACATCCTGGAGGGAGAAGCCTCAGCTGGCGGACGACACTGCTGTGACCCAGATCATTCGGCCCTCATCACGGGATGGACGGGCATCGGCGTGACATCCCGGGGAGTCGTCAAAATGCGAGAGAGCGAAAAAGAAAAACACAGCAGCTCTCAGTACGCAGTTGAAATACAGCATGCGTTCCTTGAGGAGCAGAGATACAGAGCGACCGGGCCTGAGCACCATTTCCCCGGTAACACGAGGTCAGATAGACGCTTCCAAACTTGAAACTCGAATTGTCAGACACGAAACCCCTGTCTGTAAACAATCCTAATACCTCCGAAAAGTTTTCTATAAACTGTGAAAGGCATAATCTTTTGGAGAGGACGCTGAGGGCAAATGCTGAACCTCGCCTAACCCTCCTTGGAAAAACAAATAAGCGTCAAGGAAGTAAACAAAGTGTTATCTTTACTTTTCGTGTTAAATGTTTATGAGACACCCGCCTGCTGTGAGTCAGAGCACGGAAACGAAAAGGCGGCGGGCTGACGAGGAGGGAGAAGTATTTGTCGAAAAACAAAAGTGAGGACGAGGGAGAGGTCTCACCCCGTCTCTGCCTTCTTGTCTTAGAGAGCCTGAGAGCATCGCCGTGACCCATGGAGCTGAGGAAGACCATTGCCAGCGCCAGCAGTCCCAGCTGCATAGTCCCTGCTGTTCCCCGGCCAAGCAGGGTCCCCCCCTGCAGCCAGATGGATCGGGTAGAGGGGGCCCCTTTCCTCTGCAAGACAGGTGGATCCCTCTCTCCCTCGAGAGACGGCCGATCCCCTCCTCTCTGGCGTCTGTCCTCTTGGCTTCCCGTGCGCTCTAGCGGCTGCCGCGCTGCCCCGTCTGCACCGAAGAAGGGGATCCTGCCGTTGCAAATCCAAACAAGCCAGAGGCGAGACAGGCCATCACACGGAGGGGTGGGGGTTGCCGCAAAGGAGTCAGAACGGAGCTGGTTTGGAGAGCCGAGGGTGAGTGTGTGCACGTGTGTGTGTCGCAGCGGGTGGGGGGTGGCTGGGTGCGGGGCTCCGAGCCGGCGCAGATGATGAATGAAGAGGAGGAGAAAAAGGAGAGGATTGTAGAGTTGCTGGTGGTTCAACCCATATAGCCTGGTGCTGGCCGCCGGGGGGGGGGGGGGGGGGGTGGCCGGGGGGTGGGGGCCTAGGGGTTGGAGGGGGT
>CAAKHD010004635.1:26475-81913 GCA_901007705.1 Fistularia tabacaria
TGTAGAGAGGTGAGTGCAAGAGGGGAGAGGTAGAGTGTCTTGTGTGTGTGTGTGTGTGTGTGTGTGTGTGTGTGTGTGTGTGTGTGTGTGTGTGTGTGTGTGTGTGTGTGTGTGTGTGTGTGTGTTAATCTACACTCCTCTCCACCTGTCGTCTCTGCACCACCCTGCTGACCATGTTTCCGCCCGTCACTGAGCGAGTGCGTGCATTTGTGTATGTGTATGTGTGTGTGTTAATATGAGTAAAGAACAAGTATGTGGACTCCACTTACAGGTAAGAATCAATTCACGGTGCTGCTAGATAGATAGATAGATAGATAGATAGATAGATAGATAGATAGATAGATAGATAGATAGATAGATAGATAGATAGATAGATAGATAGATAGATAGGAGATAGTTTTAACATTGAAATAATAGAAACAAATAGACCAATATAAATGTTGATATGAAATATGGCAATATGAAATATAAAAATGTAAAGATAAATGAATAGGATAGGAAAAAAGATATTTTGGGCAATTGACGGTTCAAATCCCGAATTTAGTGTTAAAAAAGAAATGTCAAGAAAAATTAAATTACGTGACAATAAAAAAAAGAATGAATAAAAAAAAACCAGCCTACCTGCGTGTGGCGATCTGCGGCTAAAAGTTTTCATTGAGGGCTCGGAATTGAATTTCCATATTTTATACGGGGGGCTCCGCCGCTGGTTGGGCCGGGGCGGACTCCTCCTCCGCACTCCCCGCACGCATGGACTGTCATCACTTGGAGAGACGAATCATCTTCACCTATCTGCGTGTGTGTGCGGCGGACGCGAACCCCCGCACCGTGCGAGTGACAGAAAAAAAAACTTGATCCGTTTTTGGTTTTTAAATAAAAGCAATTTAAAAAGGAAAAAGAAAATAATAATGATGTAGTCCCGGAGACTGAGATCGAACGTGCGTCGCGCTCCTGTGCGTGTTTGCCCGGCGGCTCCGTGCGCGGTGCGCCTTTTTCTCCCCCCGCAGTGTTGAGCTGCCTCCCACTCACACAAATGGGAGTCGTCGACGTGATATTTGCATCGGAGCCCCCCGACTCTGCCGGGGGGTGGGTGGGGGGGGGGTGGAAGGGGGCACAGCCAGGCCCCACCCCTCCAAGAGACCGAAAACCGAGGATTTTTTTTATTTTTTATTTCTGTTTTATTTATTTATTTATTTATTTATTCATTTATTTATTTATTTATTTTTGTTCAAAGCATCCAGTGCAGTGTCAATACGCGTGGGTGACAGGCGGATGGCGCGGGCCCTGCGCTCAGATTATAATTTAATCCAGCTACATTGAAATCAACTCAGACTTAGAAAAACAAAACAAAAAATAACAGATTTGTACTACGTTAAAATGACCCACATTCATTTTAAAACTATTTCGGGCGCAAATGTGATTTTTATAAGGTTATTAGCATCAAGTGTTTTTTTTTAATGTCTTTTTTCAGAATTTCCCCTCCCTTCAGATTGTCGGATTGTGTGTTTTTTCTTGTGCCTGACAGGTGTTAGACACACACCGAAAGCAGATGTGTTAAAAAATAACACACAGGCCACCGGCTTTACATTCACTCAAAACACAACTGTAGGGTTGAAGCTTGAAGGAATGCAGAGGAACTCTCTGGAGTTTCCTCATTGTGAAAACTTAAGAGGAATTTGTTTTTTTTGGGGGGGGGCAAAACAAGAAAAAAACTCCTCGAGTCATCTGGTAAAAAAAAAAAGAAAGCTAATTCTTTACAAATGTTTTTTTTTTTGCTCTGAAAATCAGCAAAGGACTGGAAAGAAACTCAGCCTCAAGTCACTGACCTATTAATTTGCGGTTCATTTGTGCTGGATCGCAAAATAAACAACTTGCATGACTTGCTTGAACTTCAGGAGACATTTTCCCTTCTCTGTTGTCAAAAATCTCTTTAATTTTCCTGTCGTGGTCCAATCAATAAACAGAAATTCGAAAATAGCCGGACGCCATATCGTCAGTTACACGGATTGATTTCTGACATTAAGGGGGAAATTGAAGAGGATATATTTAGTTTAAATGAATAACAAGTTCGCTGGCGTTCATCATCTGATGCTCGAAGCTGATATAAATCTTTGGGTGCAGTGCTCGAAGTTGATGCTTAACTGCTAAACTACCAGACTTTACTCAGCAGAACTTTGATGGCCTCATTTCAAACCCAGATTGAGGATGTGAGAACAAAATGAAAGAACTAAATTAGCACAGACACAGAGGCCGTCTCTCTGGGTCATTCATTCATTCATTCATGATCTTCACCACTTATCCTGCAGTTGGGTCACGGGGGGGGGGTCGAGCCTATCCCAGCTGTCTTTGGGCGAGAGGCGAGGTTCACCGGTCGCCGGTCGATCACAGGACCGCATTAAGAGACAAAAAAACGTTTATTTTCTCATTCATATGTCATATAGATTGTACTGAGCGTTTTGCTTTTTGTTTTTAGTCAACAGGTGAAAGTTCACTTGGGCCACAGGAGGCGGCATTTTTGACTTCCTCCAATCCTTGTCTCCTCCTTCTCCTCGGGTTTAACTTGGTCAAAAAAAGATTTTTTTTTTCTTTAAAACTCGGCACATTCGAATTGTGTTTCATCTATGTGCAGAGGTGACATGCTGAAAAATATTGCGATGGTTTGGTATGTGGGACAGCTCTGTGGGTTCTATCTCTGTTCCCTCTCTTCAACACAGCAGAGCGGCTGGTTTTGGTTTTACTGCGACACAGTGTGCTTCCCTGCGGCTTTTTTTTTTAATTTTTTATTTTTTTTATTTTATTTTGTGGATTACAATAATTCACCAAATCGGTCCACATAACTTCTTAACAGAAAATTCTCTGCAATTTTCCCAAACTATCCAAATTTAGCTCCTGGAGCTAAATAGCATCGTCGCGGATCTATCTCTCTCACGTAAAGAGGAAAGAGGAGCCCGGATGTAGCTTCGGAGAAATAGTCTTCTTTAGAAAAAAAAAAAGAAAAATGAAAAGCTGCTCATTTAAAATACACATGGGGATTCGGGGGCCTTGTAACTTTCTTTTAAAGGAAAAATGTTGAAATGTGATAGTCTGTGCGGTGCAAAGTAGAACAAGAGGATGGAGACCAGTTTATTCTCAATCAAAAGGTAAGCCTTAACAAAAACATAATAAAATAAAATGTGGCGATGCGTAACTTTTAAAACATTTAGAGGTAATGGGAGCTGTTTAACACAGGATATAACCGTTCAGGGACACATCAATCCTAACGTTTGGACAACCAGTCCTCTTTACCTCAAAACAACAACAGCGAGTTTTCACTTCCAGAGGTCAAAATGAGTCAGGGTCATTGGTTTGGAGACACGACGTTAAAGAGATGATACTCACTCCTTCTCCTACCCCTTTTATCGTGTTCCTCAGCTCAGGAGAGCCTATGTCAGCTTCTCGGGATTGGAGGGCTTCATTCTCCGGAGGATTTCTTCGACTACATTTGGCTCGTCCGCTGGGAATCGGTTCCACGCCAGTGTGTAAGACCAGATTCGAACTGCCTTCACACCAACAAAGAAAAATAAATTGTGATTGCCAAACACATAGGATGCATATTCAGAGAATATTCATGTGTAGATAATTGGAAACAGTGGGCTTTGGGCAAAACAGGTTGAGTAACTTGCAGGTATCACACATTTTGTGCAAAACAAAAAACACTTAAAACTAGGACAGGGATTTTAACACGCTAATAAATCACAGAAAAAATTGAATTCAAGCATTTTAATTGCACTTTCATTCGCACCGCCAAACGTCTCAGTGCTCAAGTTCCAGGGGGACAGATGGCACCAACGCAAAGTGCGAAAGCATGATGAAGGAAGGGAAATTTAAATATAACAAACTTCCATATGGAAGTGTAAACAAAGATGGTGTTCTTTGCATTTTAATGCTGGAAGAGGTTTGCGTATTACAGGAGCACTGCCACCCTCCATCAGTACCACAACGCTAAACATATTATAACTAGCACACGGATGGATAATGTTAACTTACAGTACTTAGTAATGTGACAACATTAGTAGTAGCGGCACCCCCAGTCAACACTCCACCACGTCGGGGTCCAGAATATCCGAGTCCACGTCGGATAAAAACAACCAATCCACTGGTGAGATGGATCCCTTTGGACTGTAGACTACACTCCTCTCAGTGGCAGAGGATCAGGGCCCACAGGAGGCGCTGCAAATTGATTCAGCTGATGAGAAATACGAACCGTCCACAATGTCAAAACAAATCCAGCAGCTTTATGACGAGGAAAGGGAAGTAGGACAGCTAATTATTCGTGCAAGCTTGTGTATATTGATATATTGATCCATTCATTGAACAAATGTATCAATTCTTTTTTTTAACTTCTATCAAATTGCGATTAATCTTTATGGACTACTTACAAAGGCTCTAATTAATTTGATCATTTTTAATTGAGTCCCATCCCAACTTAAACACAAAAAGTGTTCTTTAGAAAAAAAAATATGGGTTTCTTACAAATAATAATACTTCCATGTTGGCTCACTAATTTATTATATTCTTGTCAATTTGAGCAGACTGTAATTCAGAGGGGTTGTCGATCCGCCTGCCAAGACTTGGCCCAGGAGAGCAGCAAAGCCGCGCCAGTCTCTTTCTCTCTCTCTTTTTTTTTTTTTTTATCAGTTAAAAGATGCTTACGCATGCAAATATTGCGAGGCCGAGTTTATTAAGGTCATAACTTCCATCGCGGCTGATAAGCCAAGGATAGTTATGGGCAGTGCAGTAGATTCTGGGTGGACGTGTCAGAGGCCAGAAAAGACCTGTGGATTAATGACGGCTACTGATAGGTTTATTGCTTCAACTTTGTCATCATGCAGAACGGTGAGAATGGCAGAAAGTCATGCAGAGGTTCTTCGGGATCCATTCTGGCATAAAAAAATGATATAAAAAAAATAGGCTGAATAGAGAAAATAAAGTTTAAAAAAAAATGCATTGTCAATTGGTGATCCTTTATGGCACGAAGCAGCTTCTTGCATTAGCCGCACATGTTTGGACTTAAAATCCTCCTGTGGGATTCGAGAGAATCAGTGTTCATACTGTCTTTCTGAAATCTAGAGTGGTTTCATATTTCTTAAGTGCAGTAAGAACATTTTCCTTTGAAACTTGAATCATGTGGAATTGAATTGTTCCCCTTATTCTATGCGACTTGCTTTAGAAGGTAGAAACAGAGACATCAGAGGTTATTCCAAGCCTCAGCCTCCAGTCTAAATAATAGTGACAATTTATGCACTTCCTGATCGACATCCCTACTGTCATTGAGCGAGAGGTGGGGGCCGGTTACGAGTCGATCACAGTGCCACATAGAAGAACGGTCATTCTCGCATTCCCACGTCTCCCATGAACCCACTGCATGTTACTGGACAGTAGGAGGAAAACAGAGAGCCCAGATGAATCCCTTGTAGACACGAAGAGAAAAATGTAATCCCTGCACAGAAAGGCCCCCCTGTTGGAATCCAACCAGAGACCACTTGCTTTGGGGCGGAAGCGCTAACCACCATGCCAATATGCCGCCCTTCCCAACACTCCTTGGATTTATTTAGGTTATTATATTTTCATATGATATGAGATACGTTGGCGCAGCGGTTTGTGCTGCAGCCTCACATCACGAAAGATCAATTCCAACAGGGAACCTTTCTGTGTGGAGTTTGAATGTTCTCCCCGTGTCTGCGTGGGTTTCCTCCGGGTCCTCCGGTTTCCTCCCACAGTCCAAAAACATGCAGCAGGTTAATTGGAAAAAAAAATTGGGAAAATTTACACAGAGTGAGTGAATGTTGTTTATCGATACATGTGGCTGTGCAATTGACTGGCGACCAGTCCAGGATGTACCCCGCCTCTCGCCCGATGATAGCTGGGATAGGCTCCAGCATCCCCCGCGACCCTGAGTGCAAGATAAGCCGCAGAAGATGGATGGATGGATGAGATAATGAGGCTATTGGTCGTCAAAACGTACAAGCGCTAAGCCTTTCCAGTCCCTTTTCACATTCTAAATCTAAATCAGAAATCGAGTCAATCTAAATCAAATGCAGCATGTTTTGTTGTTGGAGTTGTTGTTTACTTTTTTTTATGGAAAAACTGGGAAGAATCACTCTCAGAAGTGGATCGGTAGTGAC
The DNA here is from genome assembly GCA_901007705.1 of Fistularia tabacaria. Taxonomy (NCBI): domain Eukaryota; kingdom Metazoa; phylum Chordata; class Actinopteri; order Syngnathiformes; family Fistulariidae; genus Fistularia; species Fistularia tabacaria. The sequence continues at coordinate 32,637 of CAAKHD010004635.1, forward strand.
ACAGATAATTTCTTATATAGGCACATTATCTTTATTCTTAAAACAAGTCCACTTGAATATAGATTGATGGTTTTAGTCAATTATCACACGCACCAATATGAGTTGTGTTTCCTAATGTTCACACTAAAAATGTCACATGCATTTGAAATTTATATCCTTCATCCCCTATAGAAAACACAGTAAAAAAAATAATAAAACACCACATTTTACAGAGTTTTTAGAAAGAAAAAAGCCACATTCCTTTGTCGTTGCTGATTGTATTTGGCAGCAGATCTCTGACTCGGTCCTTTGTGGGAACATTCACACCACCAGATCTTGTAATTATTTATAAACGGGGCTGAATTATAAGACAACGCGACACCGACCAAATGCATCTGACTAACCCAATCAGCATTTGGCCGGTGACTCACCAGTCTACTATTCTTACCGAAATGAAAACACGAAAAGCACCAGTGACTGAATTGATTGCATGACTCTGAAAGGACATAACCAGGCAATAATGCAATTCAAAGCAGGAGAATGACAAGCGGAATATTTCGGGATCTGCTGTCTGTCTTCGATACCCGTTTTATTGAAATGTCACAAGAAGTTTAGCTGGTTGACAAACGATTCGAAAACTTCCCGTACTTTCAAACCAAGAATGATGTGTTATGAAGGCTAACGTGCGAGTGTTTCATGCCGGCTGCTGGAATCTGAATGCCGTGATAGAGCTACCACTGAAAGTTGGTAGCAGCTACAATTAAGAAAAAAAGCTTAATACCTTGTATAGTGAGATGAACATCATGTGGCGTCGGTACAGAGATGGAAAAGTTCTGAACTCCAGAGCTTTGGCGGATTGCACTACAAATAAATTCCTCACATGTTTGAGGACCGTTGAGTAATTTGGGCTTAAACTTTACAAGGTATTGTTCCAGCAGCGGTGCGTTTGCAGCTTCAGGCGGTTCAGCGGTGAGAAGGATGCGCAGAGGCTGGGGGCAAAGAGAGCTGACCAAAGCCGCCGGTGTGCCAGCCTCCCGGGGCGAGTCTCTGCGGGGTGGACTTTACCGCAGTCCATCACCAAACTCCTCAAAAAGAAGAGTAAACATTGTGAAACAACAGAGCTAGTCTCTCATGATGACAAACTATTTTGACTCTCGCCACCAGTATGTCGGGCCATCTGGCCTCGCCCAAACCGAAGACCCGATGATTCAGTTTCAGTTTGCCTCGGAAAATCACTTTTTTGTTGTTGTTTTTTTCCTATATTGGAGACATCAGGCCACCCCAGGCTACAAGGGTGGAGTCAATACATAGCCAGTGTTTCGTGGGGGAAACTCCAGCCCATAGATTCCAAAACATCCAGCCCATCATCACCACAGGTGATTCCCCTCTATGAATTTCAACCGCAGCATTGTCTTGCGAATAATATGTTCAAATGTTTATGGGTAGAGCTAAAAAGCCCTCACCATTTCTAATCCCTTCACCTGAACTGCAGATTGTCTTTCACAAGGGCATTTCATCTTCATCGCAAAAACCTTTCTTTACTCACAGCATGAGATACAGGGGGATGAAGTGCCATAAATGTCATGCCGGATCCTCGAATTCGTTTACGAGCCATCTGAAGTCAAATTCCATTTGTGGTAATAGGTCCTGTTGTCACTACGGTAATGCTTAATCATTGTCAGATATTTTTGTTGCAACTGACTTGATCTTTTTACTTGAAGATGTCTCGCCTCTCATCCGAGAGGGTCCCTCATTTCTACCAGGCCTTGGGGACTTTCTATAACTGCAGGGGATTGGGCATTGGCAGTTGGACTCATTATGTTCACAAGTGAGTATTTTTTTTTCAGAAATGTTATAGAACGGGGTTGTTGTGTTAATGTCGGTGTTCCAGAGTGTGCATCGTTTTAGGGAAAAAGGTACAAATTCACCTGAGTTACAATCTGAACTGGCAATCGTACAGCTAATGTGAAAATTGCATGAGATTAAAGGAACCTGTTAGATCAAACACGCTGAGGCTCGAGCGATAGCCGCCGGGGCCTGGTTTGGTCGGTTGATCTCTCCGGGTGGTTTGCAGGGTGCAGATGGATCCATAGTGCCTTTTATCTGTCTTGGAAAGGATTTCAGCATGGCATTGATGTGGGCGAAAGGTTACATGAAAGAGACGTTATTCTTTCCAGTCTGACAAAGACGGCTTCTTTGACTCCTCTCTCAACTGTCTATCTTCTCTGGCCAGAATGTGGACATTGTTGTCTCCTTCGGGTGCAGCTGGACCGAGGAGTCCTGACCTGAAGAGGTGGCTCTCCAGTGTTGGGCCATCTGTCTGTGCAGGGGTTATTTTGACTCTCCAAGCTATTGTTTTTTATGCAATCTACACATTAGCCTTGAACTCAAGTGAGTCAGAGCCACAAAATCGCAACAACTCGATTCAAAACACTCATTACAATAACGAGCCACCTCGACTTTGACCAACGCCCAATCCCAATACTAGAAGAATATACCGGAAACTCTCCATGGTCCCACGAGAGGTAAAGAAGCCTCTGTGATGAGAGGTGAAACATCTTCCAGAGAAAAAAATTCTGCCACCACAACATGATTTGACAACAATTATCTATGGCCCGGATGACTGAGAACCTTCATGGACTTACAGTAATGCTTTTTAGCCTGTGGGATGAGATATACTATCAGCTGAAACCCCTGTTTGGGCTTAACTTGGGCCTACTCCCTCTGATCCCGCTTAATATCCCTAAATGCCTTCTGATGTTTATCTCTGCACGTCTCCATGTTATTCTCCCTCCAAGAGGTTACGTCTTTCGAACCAGGTGTAGAAGGTATTCGCCTTGCCGATTTATCATCTCCGGGAGTTGTCTGAATCCACTCACATCACCTGGCTCTTTCGCTGGGATGACAGCTTACAATTTATTGGGATCTGTTTTTGACTCCGAACCAGTCAGGGGGATCTGCTCAGGGAACTCGATACAGCCTTCGGAGAATTTGCTCTTTTCATTTTTCAGCTTGACTCCTTCCTACTGAAGTCTCAAGTCATAGAGGGTCTCTTCAAAAAAAGTCATCCAACTGATGGAATTCACTTCTCTACATCGTTGACATTGTTTTCTGAATGCTCTAGTCCAGCAGATAGTTAAAGAGAACCTGACAAGTGATGTAATAAATGTGTTTATTTTAGGAATGCAGATTCCTTTGAAAAAACTAATACAAAACCACTTTAGAGTTCTCCTGCTGCTCGAGTTTGTTCTCCCCCTGAGGGAGGATGCGCTTTCTCTCTGATCTGGGGGTTTTTCGTTTCGTTTGGTGGATACATACAGAGGCCTCCCTGTTGTTTGGTGTTTGTCACCGACTCGTCCCAACATAGCTGACGGAGGATTGCTCTATGTTTGTGATCCGTCAAGGGCTGACCTGTCAGATATCTTCTCACGACAAATTATTCCACAGCGTATTGCTGTCATGAGACCACTTGCAGACTTTGCATTGGCTGTTTTATCTCTGGTTGAACTTGCCCAGCCCCCAAATCCTAATGTTGCTTTTGCTGTGCTCTATTCACTTATTTCCTCAGTCAGGCAAACTGAGGTACCACATCCTCAGTTTAACCCCCCACTGTGGAGAATAATGCCCGCAACTCTTTTTCTTCTTGCCAGACCAGACCTATCCCACAATTTTAAAACATCCTAATCGACACGGGCTACTGGTCTGGCTTTTTGAAAATTTAATCGTTTTGAGAAAATTTCCTTTGCCACTCACTTCTCACAGGCTTTCCCGGCCAAACATGCCTGTGGGCTCGCTAGCGTTAGCTCAGCTTAGCCTCACAGTCACAAAAGCCGCAGAAAAAGAAGAAGTGGAAATAACTGCACCGTTGGCCATTTCTTAATTGTGGACAAAGCTTTCTGACATCTTGTTATGGTAGCGCAGCATGCAAGGAATGCAGAAATGAAAGCTAAGAGTGTCATGTTGAACTCAATTGCCTTTGTTTACTCCAAACCTCCATCACCAGATTGCATCTTTATCTGTCCACTAGATGACAGGAATGTGCCACAGCACAAACTTGATAACAAATCAACCAAAACTGCATGTACCATTTCGGTCGTATGCTTTTGTCACTTTATCCATTTTCAGTGATGTTTCATCTGCCAATAGAATGTGACCTTGTGGACCCCAAAGAGGATAGGTTGGCAGGGACATAAAGAGGGTTTGCATCTCTCTTAGCATTTGGATTGTCCTCCCACGCTTCCTATCCTGTCTGCACTTGTGTCTCTTCATCAGTGCATGATAGTAACCTCATATCTTCTCCTCAAGCCCTTGGGCTCTCATTTTTGCAGATTCCCAGGGGCGTGGTTTGACCTACTGCAGTGGTCCTGTTGGGCACCCAACATTAATTGTTTTATGAATATTAAAGCTTATTGTCTCATGTCAGCTGGAACTGTATACCCAACAGCGCTACTGTTATCAATAGTAAGAGAGAGTCTGCGCCTCCCAACCCACATAACCCCCTGTCCTTAACACATTCTTGCCTTCTATCTCCCTGTCCCACTCTCTCACTCTCTCTTTCTGCCCCAACCGGACGAGACCGAAGGCCGCCAGCATTAAGCCTGGATCTGTCCAAGGCTTCTGCACTGATAGAAGGCGGTGTTTCCTCGTCTGCCATCGTCTAGTGCTTGCTCACTGTGGGGAATGTTTTGTTTCTGTAAATCATTTTATAAATCATAAATACAATCTGACTTGACTTGACCTGCAGCTTCTGGAATTACCATGGTGACAGCCTTCTGGCAAATGTGGAAGATTAGCAGATACAGCATAAATTGTGTAACTATTAAAATTCAGATAAGTCACTTTATAACTGCATCAGGTATTTCGAGACAAACTGTTGACCTTCCAAACTGGTAAGTGCAGTGTTGAAATGATGGGTCAACAAATCACTTTCACTTCATGCAAGCCCTGAAACTCTGAAACCAATTTCAAAAAGAAGGGAATTTTTTGGGATCCATTCCTGGTGCATTCTTGGCACACTCAGCAAAACGTTATGCACTTAACCTCCAGTCACAACGTTTAATTCAATATTAACTTTAAGACCTCGAGCACTTGAAAACCCATGATGTCAAGCGAATAAGACGATGAAACTCAGATGCTACATGGAATTTTCCCTTTTGAGAATAAAGATCGATCATTTGAAACAACGGGCCCTGAAAGTTTACTGCTGCCGACATGTGTTTGCCATATTGGTCCACCAATGAACAACCACACTATCACCTTATTTGTGTAAACGCAAGGCATATGGGGCTTTCGAGAGGACATACAATGTCAGTCAGTCTTCACACGAGGGCTTGCACGCTGTACAAATTTACTTCGGTCTTGAAGCCATTTGCTATGTATTCTACCACACAGTCTTGAGCTTTGAATAATAGTGTTGTTGTTTCTCCGATCGGCACATTTTTCATCATTTAAACATGATATCCCCTGTCCATTATGAAGAAAATGCGTTTCGAGTGAATGAAACGGTTGTGTTCTCTGTTACTCCATCCCCTCCTATTATTGTTACACCTAACTGCTGAGGAGTTTAGATTTGCTCCGACCACCCTCACAGCGGACCTCCTTGGCGTGGCCTGTGGTGTGCTGACGGGGTGATTAAGTCTGAGCATATCCAAATAAGTACATCTTAACCAGCTGTTTCCTCCAATTGCCAATTAATGTTGCATTCCAAAGTACACATTAATAAGCACTATAAACATGTTTGAACCAGAGATATAGTTGAGCTTTTGCATCTCGTCGTCATTAGTATAAGACGCTTTCAGACTGGACCGTTGAAAGCACTCAGTTCTAAGAACTATCTGACGAGAATTTCATTCAGAGAACTCCCCTCCTCCAGGGGAACCTTTTTAGCTTTGCCTTCACACAGGCAGTAAAGGACCACTGTTCGGAAGGTGTGACGCAAATGTCTGTAAACACACACCTTAAGCGGCGCACTCAAAAACAAACCTCTACGAGGAGGAGCATCACCACACGGACAACATGGAGAACAAAGTTGCCACAGCATTCATGTTCTGAATGACGGGATTGATAACCATGGACTATCAAAAGGTTGAAATGTTTTTATTTTTTCCCTGCACTGCTTCGCTGTGTGAAGAACCCGGCCTTTCGCAAACTCTGTACTTATTTTGGTCAGAATGTTCATGTTCTGTTGTGAACCATTGAAACCCCTCTGGAGTGGAGTAGGCCAGAAGAGCTTGGAACTCTTCGTCGGCCCATATCTTGCAGGTTCTGTCCATTTTGTGGTAAGTCACAATATAACAGCCGACAAGGGAGCACAATAGATTTCAAAAATGGCACACTGCAGTAAACAAGAGAGATCTGTTAATGGGCATGGCCTTTGCGTTCCACCAATCATCAAGCACCTCATGAGTTCCTACGGTACCGAAAAAAGACCCTGCCTCAGAGTAGGAGGTCTAAAGAGGTTCTAGAAACTGCGGTCTATGGTCCCTGGTGCCTTTGCTGCCTGATTGCATAGAAAAACAGCCTAGTTCTTGAAAAGGGTCTGGGAACTGCAAAAGGTTCCCACAGTGCGAAAGCAGCTATTGTGCCCTAAAATATGGATTTCAAGTCATAAGAGGTAGGAGCCAAAATATATGTTGGAAGTGTTAGAGGTGCTACTCCTCTAAATCGTAAAGTCAAATGTTAAACATGGAAAAAAAATTCCATGTATGCAAAACTAGCTGCGGTCCGACACCTAAACGACATACTAACTGGAAAGGATGCCTTTGTCCTGGCAACACAAAATTACAGAAAGACCACGCCAGCGAATTTCTCCAAAGACTCCTGTACCAAAAGATTCATTCTTTTGCGTAAGTGTTGGAATGATTTATTTCAAACGAAGGGGGTGGCGAAGTTCTTCTTTTACTCTCCATGCCAGAAATACTTGCTTACCTGATGATACATAAACAATATTTGTTTTTCTCAGACAATTTGAACCAGGTGAGGTGAATTCTCTTAAGATTTCATCTGCTAGAAAAGTAAACAAAGCAAACAAATTGAATTTACTCACCACAAAGGATCCTAAGTACTCATCTGCAATTTGATTTTGCTCCGTATGATTTTCATTAGAGTTAAGATAAGTTAATTTCAGGGTATTAGCTGATGTTAGCTCAGACCGGATAAAAGATCGCGCTTACAGTTTTAACCATGACATCATGGGGCAACAGGTTGGTTTTATATTTTCCTGTCATTATAAGTAGCAGTTAAACTGTCGTTCACATGAACAGGCACCAAAGGTCCGCAAGGAAAAAGAAATTCCATATCACATATCCCGGAGTCGCACAGTAAACAAAGGCCCGTGCATGCATTGGTGCAATTAATGCAAGAAAATATTTAATTTCTGGTACAATATTTGTGTTGGGTGACAAGCTAACTCTTCCTCTTCTTCTACAGTTCCTTTAGGAAAATGACAGAACACAATGATATCCGCTCTGCCCATTGTTTGCGCGCTGAGACTCGAATTTGAGACGCTCCCCAGACGTGGCACGGTAGCTCAAAAATCGAAATCCAGCTCTAAGCGGGGAGGGGAGGGGGGGGGGGGTATTCAGGGACCTTTCGTTCAATCAGTTCTGCATTGCAGCAGCGGAAAATAGCGCACATCAGTGAATGCCAGATGCAAGCACAAGGTGCATCACACACACATCGGGATACAGTACGATTACTTTACTTATGAGTATTATTGATTATAGGTGAATAACAAGGGAAGGCGCTGCAAATTAAAGGATTAGTTCATTTATTTCCACTCGGGCTCGTATTGGAATTGACCAACCATCACCAGAAGGGTCACATTTCTGCCATTGGGTAAAGTTGCAATCTCCAGTCTAGACGGAGAGAGGCAATTAAGTACATTGAATGCCTGATCCACTGCCATCCCCATACCTCAGCAACATGACGCAGTAAAAGTATCTAACCTGGATGTCGTGTGCCACTGTGTGTTAACTTGACCAGACAAAGCCAAGATGTATTACCATAAGCTGTTTTGACTCCGATTATCCATTTGAAACTATCATTAATGTAACTGCCTGAATTGAATGAAGATTATCTTGCACTCAAGTGGGCTCAAGAGTGGGGCTGCGATTGAACTTAACTTTTAAGGTCGACCGCATTGATTATTTTTACAGTGTGTAATGGAAAGGGGTCAATTGTCGTGCCAAACCCACCCCTTCACTGTCTTTCAGCACTCCTTTTTTTTAATTTTATTTGTTTGTTTTGGGCACATGGATTTATTGTTTGGCTCGGCTTCACCGCTTTCATCAATTTTGTTTCGAGCTGCAGCAGCGGGGACCTGTTTTCAGTTTCATGAAAAAGCTCCTGGGAGAATGCCTGCGAAAAAAAGGCCGAACAACAGACAGACTAAGTTAGCGACGTTCAACGGAATTTGGGAGTTAATGTGCCAGATGGTCTCCTGGGAAGATGGCAGAAGACAAACGCGGGAACTAAGAAAGACATGCGTTTGTTGTCCTCCATGTCTGCATGGCACATGCTAACAAATTTGCCACAAAACCACTTGTCCGCCTGCTCCCAGTAAGAATGTACATACCCCCATAAAACACCCAAAGCAACATGTATATGTGTTTGCCAAATAAGCTGAAATGTCTCAGTGCATCTTCCCCATGCAAAAAGAGGTATTTCAGGGTAAGCATGGTCATGGAGGACAATGCCATAAACCTGCAATTGTGCTTGGACTGGTGCACAAGAAGATGATCTATATTAGCAAGTGGAACGTGAAACGATAACTCTCTGGGATATTGTGCCAAACCGAAGAAGGCACAACTAATCGTCAGTTATCATCTACGTCACAGGTCGTAAAAACAGACGTTGCTGGACAAGCTGACTGATGTTGAGATCCCAGGTTGTTCCAAATCATTAAATCTTTATTATCCCGTGTTCTCATGGTATGTGTTACACACACACACACCTCAAAAGTACTGCTTTATTTTATTTATTTGTCCTCGTAACCCACAATATCACCCTTGCGCGTCTAAAATGATTAGTCAGCGCACTATTGTAAACTTTACAGTCGGCCACAGTGTGAGTGATGCGTTTTAATGGACCACCTTGGACATGACAATAGCTGGCTAAGAAGCTGGACATCGCACATCTTCTCTTTGGAAGTAAAACGACGGTAGCTAAAGTTTCTCAAAATGTGGCTTCTCAAACTCTTTGCAGAGTGAAACGGTTTCCGACCACGATCGGTCAAACACACTTAGCAAGATTCAATAATCTCCGTCTTACAGGACCGAAAATCCCTGGGGATCGAGAAGAAGCTCTGGGTTGTAAGGGAGAACATCGGCGGCTTGTTTTAGAGACAACCCAGCTGAAATAGGTTACCACTCGTAAACACTTTTACAAGCGTGACAAAAAGTAATAAGGAAACGATCAGGAGCAAAACTGAAGCCCAAAGACCCTGATCTGGTCTCCATTGCAACGAAGGCAACATGGCGGGTTTTAAACAGATGACTCAGTTCAACATCCTGAGACCAGACCTCTCCTATGTTATGACTTCTTTAATGTCTCCCACTCGGGATCAATGGGATCTGAATAACCATAAAATCTAATCATTGTCTCAGAAAATGTCTGAAATTACAGCATAGTTGAAAACATACATACAGTATCTCAACTTAAACCTTAAAAGCAGGTGTGTTTGTATTTTGTTCACTTCAGTATAAGGGTTGAATGCAAAATGATTCCATAAAGTTTAAATTCTTATCTTTTGTTTGATCAAACAAAAGTATTTGTGTGATCTCTATCTATACATATAGAAATATCTATACATAAAGAATGGTGTGTAAAATGCAGAGCCTGTAAGATGTCCATAAACAAGGGGTAAAACAAAATAATTTATAGGCCTCGGTTTAGTCTTAACAATTGAAGGCATTGGTTTTAACATCATTATGGTGGGATGAAAACACCTACCTAAATTGCTCTTGACAAAGGAAAGAAAATAATAACGTAAAATAATCCAATTCATTTACAGAATTAACGCAACTACCAGCACAAATTAAAATCTTTTCACTGCATAGAAAATTTTAAACAGCGACAACCAAGAATATTTCCATTCCATCACACCTCCTCCTCTCCCCATAAAAATCCTAATCACTATAACCATATTAACTCCTCCTTGAGCTGCCTCCTTACCATGGCAGAGGGATTTGCGTGTCCCAGTGATCCTGGGAGCTATGTTGAGGGCTTTATGCCCCTGAAAGTGTCACCCAATGCAAACAGGTCCCCGGCGAGGGACCAGACAAAGTGCGTCTCAGAAGACCCCCTATGATGAGCAACAACATTGGACCGCCAGGCCCAAAGGCGGGGCTCGATGGCGAGCGCCTGGTGGGGCTCAGCCGGGCATATTCCGAAGGAGCGACATGGGTCCCTCTTCCCCTGGGCTCACCACTCAAAGGAAGGGCCAAGGGGGTCAGTTGCAGTGAGCCCAGAGCTGGCCGGTGGCCAGAGCAGGAGACCCTGGCGGTCCGACCCTCGGCTGCAGAAGCTGGCACTCAGGACATAGAATGTCACCTTTCTAGCGGGAGAGGAGCCCGAGCTGGTGCGCGAGGCTGAGAGATTCCGACTAGATACAGTCGGACTCCCCTCGACGGACAGTGTGGGTCTGGAACCAGGGCTCTTGAGAGTGGCTGGACACTTTTTTTCTCTGGAGTTGCCCCTGATGAGAGGCCCCGGGCAGGTGTGGGCATATTGATTTCCCCCTGACTCAACGCCTGCCCGTTGGGGTTCAACCCGGTGGACGACAGGGTAGCCTCCTTCCGCCTTAAGGTGGGGGCAAAGGTTCTGACTGTTGTTTGTGGCTGTGCACCCAAAAGCAGCTCAGTGTACCCACCCTTCTTGGGGTCCGTACAGGGTCTGCTAGAGATCGCTCCTATTTGGGATTCCCTTGTTCTATTGGGAGACTTCAACACTCATGTGAGAAATTCAAGTGCGACTTGGCGTGATTGGGAGGAACAGCCCCCCCGATCTGAGCCAAGTGATATTTTGTCATTGGACTTCTGTGATCCAGATCACCACCAGTGGTGGTGGGCTCAAATGGTGGGGGAGGATACCGGTTAGACCCAGCAGACCAAATTGTAACGTGAGGGTCTGCTGGGAACATCTGGCAGAGTCCCTGTCAGAAGGTGTTTCAACTCCCACTTCCGGCAGAGCTACAACCACATCCAGAGGGAGGCAGAGGACATTGAGTCCAAATGGGCCATGTTCCACACTTCCATTGTCAAGGTGGCAGACCGGAGCTGCGGCTGTAAGGCGGTCGGCGCCTGTCGGGGCAGCAACCCTAAAACCCACTGATGGACTCAAGTGGTGAAGGATGCTGTCAAACTGAAGAAGGAGTCCCCATCAACAGTGTGTTCAATGGGAGCAAGGCACTGCTGACTTCAACGCGGGACGTTGTAGATTGGTGGCAGGAATACTTCTCAGACCTCCTCAATCCCGTTGAAACGCTCTCCACTGAGGAAGCAGAGCTTGGGGGACTCTGGAGCAAACACACCTATTTCCAGGGCTGAATTTGCTCAGGCAGTCAAAAGCTCTTCAATAGAGGGGCCCTGGGGGGAGAGGAGTTCCGCCCTAGGTTCCTCATGGCTTTGGATGCTGTCTGATGTCCTGGCTGACACGCCTCTGCAGCATTGCGTGGACATCAGCGACAGTGCCGCTGGACTGGTAGACTGGAGTGGTAATCCCCCTTTTTAAAAAGGGGGATCGGAGGGTGTGTTCCAACTAAATGGGGATCACACTCCTCAGCCTCCCTGGCAAGGTCTATTCAGCGGTGCTGGAGAGGAGGATCCGCTGGGTCGTTGAACCTCAGATTCAGAAGGAGCAGTGTGGTTGTCGTTCTGGTCGTGGAACAGTGGACCAGCTCTATACCCTCAGCAAGGTTCTCGAGGGGGCATGGGAGTTTGACCAACTAGTCTAATTGTGTTTTGTGGATCTGGAGAAGGCATTCAATAGTGTCCCGCGGGTTATCTTGTGTGGGGTGCTCCGGGAAAATGGGGAAATGAACCCCATTCTACGGGCTGTTTGGTCCATGTATGACCGGTGTCGGAGCTCGGTCCGCATCGCCGGTTCTAAGTCAGATACGTTTCCAGTGAGTGTTGGACTCTTCCGGGGCTGCCCTTTGTCACCGATTCTGTTCATAACTTTTATGGACAGAATTTCTAGACGCAGCCAGGGTGTCGAGGAGATCTGGTTTGGTGGCCACAGGATTGAGTCTCTGCTGCTGCAGATTATGTGGTCCTATTGGCTTCATCAGGCCATGATCTCAAGCTCTCACTGGAGTGGTTCGCAGCCGAATGTATAGCGGCCAGGATGAGGATCAGCACCTCCAAATCCCAAACAATGGTGCTAAACCTGAAACAGGTGGAGTGCCCCTCTGGGTCGGGGAAGAGGTCCTGCCCGAAGTGGAGGAATTCACGAGAGAGGGAAGGATGGATCGGGAGACCGACATGCAGATTAGTGCAGCGTCATCAATGATGCAGACTCTTTACCTTTCTGTCGTGGTGAAGAGGGAGCTGAGCCAGATGGCGAATCCCTCAATTTACCAGTCAATCTACGTTCCTACCATCACCTATGGTCATGAGCTGTGGGTTGTGACTGAAAAGTATGAGATTGCGGATTCAAGCGGCTGAAATGAGTTTTCTCCGCAGGGCTGGTGGCCGGACTCTCCCTCAGAGATAAGGTGAGAAGTTCGACCTTCCGGGAGGAACTCGGAGTCGAGTTGCTGCCCCTTCGCATAGAAAGGAATCAGATGAGCTGGCTCAGGCATATGGTCAGGATGCTTCCTGGACGCAGGCATTCCGGGCATGTCCATCTGGGAGGAGGCCAACGGGAAGACCGGGGACACACTGGGCAGACTATGTCTCTTTGCTGGCCTGGGAGCCAGACTCGACCCGACCTCGGATGAGCGATGGGAGATGGATGGATGGATGAATAATAACCATAATAGTGAAAGTATAATAGCCGAAATATCCCAGACATGTGAAAGACAGAATGCATGGTGTGTCTATATGAGGAGCTGGCGACCAGTCCAAGGTGAACCCCACCTGTTGCCCAGTGACAACTGGTATTGACTCTAGCAACCCTGAAGGCAGGATACGATGTACGGAAAATGATTATGAACTAAATTTAATAAAAATCATGATAATAGTAATGTTACTATAAACATGTATCATGTTACTGTACAGGCGGGGGGTAATAAGTGATGAAAATAATGGGGATGCATTTTTGGTTCAAATAACAACATTGCAATTTTACTGATAGCCACAGCTCTAGATAGACAGACAGACAGACAGACAGACAGACAGACAGACAGACAGACAGACATCTAAACAATTTTAACATTAGAATAACAGAAACAAATTGACCAATATGAATATGGAAAGAAGAAATTAGAGACAACATTTAAGGGAAAATGTAATAAATAAATGAGGGCTAAATTGGGCAAAGTTACCGGTTCAAATCTCGGATTTAGTTGTTTCTTCTTTTTTTTTTAAATCAAAACGAAAAAAAAAAATTACCCCCAAAGGAAGTTCTGGCTATACTGCGAACTGCTTTTCAACTGATAGTCATCAGTAAAATAATATTTTCCTCCAGCTGAGCAGTGGACACAGCTCAAAGCAAAAATATGAAAATGTTTTATTAATGTGTATTTTTCTATGCTGTTTCTCCCCTCTGTCCCTCCATTTTATCCCTTTTAAATGTTTCTTTGAGCAGTTTCTTCTCATCGGAGTCGAGGGTTTGAATGTGGCGGCTGCTGTATTCCAGACAGATTGTAAACCCCTTAGAGGCTAACCGGGTTGATATTGCGGGCAACGTAAATAAAGCAGACTTGACTCGACTTGATGATTGTGGTTTTGGATTTGGAGGGAATGATGCTGGATGTGTTCAGACAAACTCGCAAAATTTGTTCGCCGGCCCGGTTTAACTCGGCGGTCGACTCTACTCGATTTTAGACGTACGAGGGGGGAAAAAACAAACCGAGTCTCTGGGATCATATTCACTGCAGGCCTTCGCATTTGTTTGGTCTGCCGAGGAGCAAAGGAGCAATGAGTGCCGTGACCCCTGACCCCCGAACACACATGTCTGTTTGATGGTGGGAAGAGACAGCAGTGACCAGAGGAAACACACTCTCACGCACAGAAACATGCAAGCTCCATAAAGATGGGACCTGAGAGTGAAGTCCAAGACCCTTTTTCGCTGTGAAGCAACACTGTGAGCCACAAAGTCACTATTCATGATAAATCAATAAACACTGTTTGAGACTCTGCAGTGTTGTGGCAATCCAATGTGACAGCCAAAACTACCAAACAGTTTGTTATTTTATATCAGGGTTGGTGAAATATTAGCAGCGCTGAAATACATTTTTTTGCAGGCACTTTGAGTGCACAGTGATATTTAGCACAAACAGTCCAGTTCCTCTCAAAACACGGAGAGGAAAAAGAAAACACATAATACGACACTGTGAGCTCTGCAAAGTAGGTCTGCACTGGAGACTCCTCCATTTATTCCACATAAAATCAAATGCGATAAAGCCTCTTCTTAAATGAGACTTGGGGTGTTATCTTATTTTTTTAATTCATATGTAGTTTAGACTATGACTGCCACCAAACTGACACTTAAAGGTCCTGTCTGTGGAATAAGGGATGAATTCCTGGCAGAAATGGGGGGATATCATTTCATAACTATTTTTTATTGGTATTAAATTATTTAGAATAGGGCTTTCAGATCTACAGCTGATCGTTTTGACTGTTCATATGGAAAACAGTGTGTCAACTTTCTTTACACTTTCTCCTTTTCAAGTTTTCAAGTTTTACAGGAGGCCTTCCTGTGTGGAGTCTCCATGTTATCCCCAGTGCCTGCATGGCTTTCCTTCGGGTTCTCCAGTTTCCCCCCGCAGTCCGAAAACACGCAGGAGATTCATTGGAGACCCTAAATTGCCCAAACGTGTGAAAGAGAGAGTGGATGGTTGCATGTCTCTATATAATGTCTGAATAAGAGATCGGATGGTTGTTTGTCTCAATAGGTTGCTCCATGATTGGCTGGTGACGGGTTTTTCGCCCAATGACATCTGGGATTGGCTCAAGCGCCACAACAACCAGATAATGAAATATGATTAATTTGGCCCTACAGTGACAAACTTTCGCATTCTTTAATTTTACAACATCGGTAATTAACCTGCTTGACTAAACCTGCAAACAAAAGTTCAACAGCAAAAGGTCATTTTAGAAAATGGTGACATGGTGCTGCTGTGTGTGTTGGGAAATTGATTTTCAAGGCCCACGGGATTAAATATTCCCATTTTTAACCTTTTATCCATGTGGTTTCACCATCCATTGTTAAGTATAAATGATTAGTATAAGTAAAGATATTTGAAAAATCAGATACCTCTCTTCCTCTAAATATTTTTTAAAATGTTCCAGTGACTCATCTCACTCTCAGGCGAATTTACAAAGGTTCAGTTAAAAAAATGTGACCTTGGGCGAGGAAATAGATCTGCCTGTCATACAACACCGCACTCCTAGTATCTCTGTACAAAAGGATTTCTAATTAAATCTGTCCGGTAACTTTACGCCCGTAAAATATTTCATTTCATGGGAATATGTCACGGCACAGGAGCTACGGACATTCAAACTTCTGATTCACTGGCTGTTTAAAGCATTGATTTATTTTTTATTTTATCATGTGTGTATTCTTGTATTTATGCTCAAGGTTTTTTTTTTGTCTCTACATAGGATCTGATTTACTCAGCATCACCTTACCTGTAGCAGTTTCAGGAGTAAATCTCAACATCATCTGGTTGCAGCTGGTCGAAGCTGCACATTATTCCTACAGGTTTATGCTGTTAAACGTGGGCTGATACAGCCCTCTACGTCTTTGTCTATATAGTATATTTGATGTGCTCTGCTATAGTTCTGGGTGTTACGCTTTAAATCTAGATGTAAACCCAGCGTTATTGCAGTAAAAATGTCAGTTTATACACTTCAAGGTTATTCAGGAAAAGCTTGGTTTTCCCCCAAACTAAACACATACAATAGTCGAATCTTGAATTCTCCTGTATCAAGCTAAGGATATGAAATGCCCCTTTTCAGCTACTTATCTGCTAAGCCTGACCCTGAAAATCCCCTCAAACATAGCACCCCCCTCTCCCCCAGCATGTTTTTTTTGTTTTTGTTTTTTTCTTTTATGCACCCTAGTCAGGAGGCTAAGTGGAGATGGAAAAAGACAACCCTTCAGTTTCATTTGAAATACTAAAAAAGTGCCTGGAGATTTTCCAAGCAGCGACTGAAATGCTGAGGTTAAATATTTTTCCGAGATAATCAGATAAACATTCTCACAGACGTAAAATTCCGCTCGGCACTATTTATATTCACTTCTAAAGGCCCATATATCTCACGTTGCTGAAGCATCCACAAACAACATTCAGGACTGTTTCCCTCTTCTGTGTCTGCCGAAAACGAAAAGCACAAGGATGTCATTATAGTGGTTCATTAAATGAGGAAAATCAGCTTCCTCATATCATTACACATATGATTGCTATCAACCATATACG
This sequence comes from Fistularia tabacaria, assembly GCA_901007705.1. Classification (NCBI taxonomy): domain Eukaryota; kingdom Metazoa; phylum Chordata; class Actinopteri; order Syngnathiformes; family Fistulariidae; genus Fistularia; species Fistularia tabacaria. Next base: position 49,201 of record CAAKHD010004635.1, read on the forward strand.
TGTCTGCATGCAACACCAGGAAGATGTTGCATGGTTGCATTTAAGTATTTGAAATAGCTGTGAAATTGTTGTGAAATCTGTTTTTAAAAGGTTTAAAGATAGTGACTATCCGGTTGAAAAGAACAAAAAAATAAATAAAATGTCCCTTTAGAGCTGACTTTCAAAGTTGTGTGACGATGCTGAAACACCCGGGTTCACACATGGTCGATCATTCAGTTCATCAGCTTCTCCTATTTCTATTTCTACTTGAACGTGCCTCGGCAGCTGACTTTGTACCCCGTTGATACCCTCGAACAAAGGACATTTCTCTGACCTTGAAACCTTTGGTGGTCCTCAAGGATCTGTCATGAGCACAGTCCAAACTGAACTGTGCATGAAGCCCTTTGTGAAAACTTTGAGTGTCAACAGAGGCTTCATCCCCTGAAATTTAAACAGCTGAGGGGATTTACTTGTTCAATCAATAACCCATTTTCAGACTGCCTCTCGGGAAAGAATATTTTATTTCTTTGGCAAATGTTCCCTGTAAATATATTATGAGAGAATTATGAATTGTGAGGAATCGCTGGTTCTTGAGAAACCAGGAACATATTGGGGGCCTCTTCCATAGAGCTGACAAGTCTAAATGAATTTTAGATATGCCCACATAAAAAATAAAAAATAAAAAGACAATAGGAACAAAAGCTCAGTCCACACTGAGACTGTTGGGAATGCTTGGGTGCTGGATATGACCCACCTCTAGCTTCAGGTATCCTTTTGCTAATTGATTAATATTGTTCATGTTTCACCGATTCTCCTACAGATTTGCTGGAACCGTCCAAAATGTCAATCCCAGATACCATCCTCCAAATTCTGAATGAGCCGGGCACTCTCCCCTCATCCTGAGTCTAACGAGACGGTTACAAACAGGGGCGCTTAATATTTTCAAAGATGAATTGAGCTTTTATGATAAAAGTTCAATAAGTTGGAATGAGGCTGAAGGTTCGTTCTATGCAATGTTTTCCTCACACAGATCACAATGTATTGTGAAGCAGGAAAAAAAAGAAACATAACTGGTTCTCTTATACTCTCTGATATCAGGCCTCGGTCATATGGGAAAAGTATCTGAAATTTGCCATTTAAATCTCAAATTTTCCGCCGCCAAACGTAAGTGCATTGGAGGATGAAGCTGACATTCCTCCAGGAAGCGTTGACTCGTCTGCGTCCAATGAGAATTACTCCGGTTCGACCTATGGCCATTTGGTCTTCGCCGTTGTCAGTTTTAGGTGGTGTGAATACAGAGATCTTTTTTCAAAACTAAATGTAAACAGACAGGAAGTAGGCAACGTGTATTAACTGGAACGCTCTGTGAGTTTAAAAAAAAACCCTCATTCATTCATTATCGACTGCTGATCCTTCGGTAAGGGGCACGTGGGAGCGAGACTATTCCAGCTGTCATTGGGTGAACTAACCGCCTGTCAGTCACAGGGCCACATTTAGAGGCATATAACCAATCATCCTGTCATTCATATGTCATCTAGAGATATACATAATCCTCCTATATAAGATAATAGTTTATTCATCCCCATAGGGGAAATTCGGGATGAGAGATGAGGGATTCGAGATTTGAGACCATCCATTCCTTGTTAGTACAATTTGTTAAAAAAAAACGGCAAATATATTATGACATATACAAATAATGCGGTGTACTAAGCTCAGAGGAAATAATTATCAATTTTTGTAAATTCTGAGACTTAGATTTATTACATGAACAGAATAGCGGTGTGACATTGGGCCTGCAGGGGAGTAAAGGTGCAAACACATAGAAATGTTCTGAGGATACGGTCATATCGCGTCATTAAAGTTTGGCATTTCTTAGAATCGACTGACAAAATAACCGTTCGCTAACAAATTGATCTGGTTATTTTGTGAGGAAAAGAAAAAAAATAATATCCGACTCTTGGAAAAGCAGGTCCGTTGCCAGAGTTCAGGGAGTTTAAATGAGGAATGCGGAGCTTCCTGTGATATTACTTTTGTTCTTATAATTCCAAATTTAAAAAAAAAAGAAGAGAAAGATATCCTCTTTTCTCTGTGAAATTAACTTTATCTGTTAAATCTGTCAGAGTTAATGGGCAATGTCCAGTGCTGCCATTTTTTATTTCCTAAAGTAGTTTATTTCCCATGTAAGTTTGTTGAGGGCAGTGATTAGCGCTACTGCTTGACAGGAAGAATTGTCCCTGGTTCAATCCCAAGAAGGGGCTTTTCTGTATAGAGTGTACTTGCTCTCCCCATGGGTTTTTCAGGTTTCTTTCCAACGTCCAACAACATGCAATAGGTTCACTGCAGACTAAAATTTCCCCTGTGTGAATGACAAAGTGAACGTAATGACTTGCAAATGACAGTAGCAACAGTGGTATGTCTCGGTATGACGTGATTCAGAGAGTGAATGGTTGTAGTTCTCTATGTGCAGCCCTGTGATCGATCGAATGTAATGTGATGTGATGTAAAGAGACGGGTTTGCACTGAATCCACCTTCCATGCAGAAACACAGGGAAATGCATCCGCCATCACTGCTCCTCTTCTGCTGATCATTTTTCAGGGCTGTAATTGTGATTCCTGATGAAGAGCAGGTGAATTTAGTTATTTTGCAATTGGGTGAAAGTAAGGGAGCGGTTAGATTCATGGTCCAGCCCTGGTGTTAGTAATTATTCCCTGTGTATTTATGTCCTGCCATTTTCTCACAGGTGCCGATGTGATGTAAGACTTTTCTTGCGCTTGATGAGTGTTTTGACGGTTCGCCCCTCCGTTTCCACGCCCAAGTGTTTCATGTGAACGACATTTCGCTCCATGCCGTGCCCTGCTTCGTGTCAGACCGCTTTGCCACATTTCTAGACATGCTGTTTTCAACCGCCTGTGAGGAGCTGATCCGGCCACATGGTCCTTATCACACTCTTCGGGAGAACTCCCTGTGTGATCCCTGCACGCAACTCCCTGCTTTCGCATTTTGATCTTGTTTATGCGTTTTAAAAATCGTTTTGCTGCGGCGCTTTCAAAATGGCACAGCTCATTTTCTGTCAATCACCTCCGAAGTTGCCCTTTCCAGTCCAGTGTTTTCCCTTCCGCAGTGTTACCGCACACCTCATTTGCAGCGAAATGTCTTTTAAACGTCCCGACCCGCAAAACCGATTGAAGACATATTCCTCACACCTTGGTCCAGCGGGTTGGGGTGGAAGCTTTATACCTGCATGCTCGTGTAACTCGACGAGTCCTGAAGGATTGGAAAAGGCCATCGAAGCCGCACTCCAAGATAAACAGGTTTTGTAAGTTAAGTCCTTTCTCTCTGGTCGGGGGTAGGAACAGATGTCCAATCTGGCTGATGAATCCAAACCATCTGAGACAACTCTATTAGCCTCAGTTAAATAAATATACCTTTCAGCACGTTTACACGAACATGTGGAGTGACAGCATCGCCTCCGACTGCAGTCTACGATTCCAGCTGTTACAGAATATCGCTCCTATGCTACAAGCTTCGATACGTATATCAGGTTGGAAGGTTTTTTTGTTGTTTTTTTTAACCGCTCATCGGCTGGATGGAAATACCCTTTCTCTAAATATTTAAAAGTGTGAAAGTCATTTACACAGAGCTCCAATAACCCTCAAAGAAACACAGCTCCTATGGTCTATTTTCTGTGTTTTTAATTTCTTTTTTTTCATAAAAGAATGGCTCATTTTGTCTCAATGTATATATTTTTTTGTTTTATTAATTTTATTTTATACAGTAAAATAAGTGGGAAGTTCTGTTTTGTCATCCATCAAAAAGTTCTCTTCCTTGAAGAATATTTGTCTGCCGGGCAGGTGTTATGACGCAAGCCCTGTCAACCAGATGTACCAAAGTATCAGGTTTCATTTTTTTTAACATCTCAGGATTAGTCTCTTTCTACCGACTCCGATATAAGAGTGTTTGACAGAGTTGGATTAACCTCTGAGGGTTTTGGGGTTTTCTTTTCTTTCTTTTTTTCTTTACAATGTATTTATTGTGTGTTTGTTTTTGGGGCAGCGATTTTTTTTTCATTTCCAGGAAAATCGCTTGACTGTTTTGGAAATCCTACAAAGACAAGATGCCCTGAAACGGCCATGAATTCTGGGAGGAAATAAATTACCTCTGAAATGATGGAAGAAATCACTTAAAGTGAGCAATAAAGACTTTTGCAATGAAATCTTGTTGTTTTTTTTCCGGAAAAAATTGCTGGGTATTACACATGTTGTGAGGGGATCTAGTCCACCTAGACATTGCCCCGCTTTTATCGATTCTTATCTATAAAATCTTGCATTAAGTCATTATCAATAGTGCTTATCCTGCACTCAAGATCGCTGGAGCCGATCCCAACTGTCACTGGCTAAGAAGCAGGGTTCACCATGGACCAGTAGGCAGTCTGTCACAGGGCTACATATAGACACATACAACCATTCATATGTTGTAGAAAGGCATATAATCAGTCACTTTCTCGCGACATACATCCATTCACCCTCTAATTCACACTTCTGGGCAATTTGGTATCTCCAATGCACCTCCCACATATCGTATACATACATACATACATATATATGCGAGCGCACACACATTGTGTGTCAAAATATATATATATATATATATATATATATATATATATACATACATACATATTTATAAACACTAATTGCATGAATTGCACACACACACACACACACACACACACACAAACATATATATATATATGTGTGTGTGTATATATGTGTGTATATATATATATGTGTGTATATATAGATAGATAGATAGATAGATAGATAGATAGATAGATAGATAGATAGATAGATAGATAGATAGATAGATAGATAGTGGTGCGTCGACAAGGAAATATGACGGCGGAGTTGTGGAGGGGTTCAAACTTTAATGCGTAGACACACCAACATAATAATTCATCTCTCTAGATCAGCGGTGCTCACACATTTTCATCATGCGAGCTACTTACAAAGTGACAAACTCAAAATGATCTACCAGGTAGATCAAAAAAGCGAGGGCTTAAAATTGGAGGTAACTCGCTGATTAGCTTGTTAGTTTAGCTGCACTTAGCGCCGTTGTTTGCGCATGCGCGGTGACCTAACTGTTGCAAAAATTCAGTTGTCATCTACTGGCTGCCCTGTATATCAATCAAGTGATGGGCTGGGTGATAGTCCGACGTCTATTTTTTTAATATCTTGCGATCTACCAATGCTATCTTTGCAATCAACTGGTAGATCATGATCGACGTATTGAGCACTCCTGCTCTAGAACTTTCGGTAACGCCAGTATACATACTCTCCGTAACCACGCCCCCCCCAAGCCGTCAGTCCCTGGGTGAGAGGCCACAGCCGTCAGTGTCCGCCACAGAGCCCCCCCCAAACACCCAGAAGGGACTCCGGGCAACAACTAGTCCTTCACAGGAGGCCTGAGCAATCTCCCGAAACTTCGGCGTTCCTCCGTCTGGACATCAGGGGACACCGGACACTGGCCTTACAGAGGTGCTGCTGGAGTGCTGGAAGGGGGTCGACCACGGCGAGGAACCTCCAGAACGGCCCATCGTACGGGGGCCAGAAATTGCCGCAGGAAGACATATTTAAAAAGGAATCTGCCATCGTCAGATCCCAGTTGTGACAACCTGTCGTCCATAAGGTCCCTGGCTGACCCGTCGCCCAAAGCTGGCAGAGAAAGTAGCCTGTCCGCTCGCTACCTGGCGGACAGACTGCATCTCCAGTGCAGAAAGTTCCTTCGCGTGACATTTGTGCCACGCGGCGGGGGGGGCGGGGTCACGCAATTGCTCAATGGACCACCTGATGGCCTGCCGGTCGAGCGCCGCGACAACCGAAAAGTTCCTTGTCTCCTCCGACACAGTTCTCCGCATGCTGAAACCAAGCAGCCAGGTCGTTCTGCCAGAACTCCAACAGCCGGACACCCGCGATGGGCAGGGCCAGCTGTGTGAGATGGGGCGACGTGGCCGAGGTGGAATCGTATATTTCCTCGCTATAAGACGTGATCACGTCGGGGTCACCAATGTGGTGTGTCAATGAGGAAATATGACGGGGGAGTTTTGGAGGGGTTCAAACTTTAATGCGTAGACACACCAACATAAAAATTCATCTCTCTAGAACTTTCGGGAACGCCAGTATATATACACTCCGTAACCACGACCCCCAAGCCATCAGTCCCTAGGTGCGAGGCCACACCTGTTAGTGTCCGCCACGATATATATTAAAAAAAAACAATAATTGCATGAATTGCTGACATTGAGACAAGAAATCCTGACACATGCGAGATGGTACTTGAGCTCAAATGTACACAGAATGAGCAATTACTTTAAAAAGTGCTACGCATTTACTGTTCTTCTTTTCCACCTACTTTGTGTCCTTTGAGGGTCAGCATGTGCGATTGCCCAGCATGTATTTGATTTGGTTATTGTCATTACACAGGAATGCGCAAATGATTTTTACGTGGAGACGCCGCACATCAGAGAGCACAGAACCCCAATCACACAACACCGCTTCACCCCCAATAGTTTTAATAAGCACGCTACATTTGGCCTAACAGCTCCTAATTGACCCTCAAACTTTGATTTGAAGAGTTTGTAAGTACAGGCGGGAGGGAACGGAGGGGAGGAAAAGAAATTTGAACAGAAAAAAAAAGAAAAATCTAGACTAGATTCAGTTTCCCCCCAACGGGCTTATGAGTCAGTTAAACTGTCTACAAATTGCTCACAGCCCAATAATCAAGTTCAAATGCTGCAGTAGGAGACAGACCCCATGGGTGATCAAATAACTGATTACTTAAGGAAAGAAAGTGCGGGTGCCAGTGAAGATTTGTTGAGGAACAAAAAGATTACTTTGTGTAACAAAATATATGGCATGGACTGGAAATTCCTTTAAATCAAATCTTGTGTTTTTGAGATAAAAAAAAGAAAGTTTCGGGTTGAGGGTGGGGGTTTGCAGGACAGAAGCCATCGCTTTTCTTTCGACCCTGGTTGCGCAATTCCCAATGAACAGTTACTGCCCCTGCTCAACTCTTGTATTTTATTTTTCATCGCATCGGCTCCAATTTCCTTACCTTTTTCAACATATGACTTATATTTTAATAACAAACACGCATGCAGCTGGGACCCTCACAAACCCCATCACTAGTTTTTAAGATAAATAGAGGTGGTTTCGAATCATCATAATATCAGCTTTGCCACATAACGCACGCCAAACATTAGGGAGGGTATTGTTTGTGTCGAAGCTGAGGTCTCTGAAATAGCAGGGACACTGTGGGGGGTTGTTTTCGGAGAATGATTGATCAGATAAAGATCAATGCAGGAAGTAAACAAAAGACCGGGACGTTCATGTGTCCACACGTAGCACACACAACATAAACTAGGACACTGATCTTGTTTTCTCCAGAATTCACCACAGCTGCGTAAAACAGAGCCACTGCAGACAACATCTGGCTTTGACGGGTTGTGCCTTTTTACCTGTCGAATGCATGCCTTTTACCGTCCATCAGATTTTAATCACAGTTTTCACCAACCTGATGACAGCTAGTGTTATTTACTCAACAATGTGTGTGTGTGAGATGTAGATCCCAACTGACTAGCAGGATTCGGTGTGTTACAAATCCCCAAAAAACAGCGGGTAGGCCACACCGCGCACCAGTGAGCCTTGCCATCGGGCCACGGGGCTTAGTCCTGGAGAGGAAAGTATTGTTCTGTGGAATCCGCAATTTTCTCACCACAGCCAACAGGCAGCGGTGCCGTCGGCCGCGACCGGAGCTGAGTAAACGGCGGGGAACGGTGAAGTCCGCGGCGATACGTCGCCAGAACAGAGCAGCACCTTCCGAGGTGATGAGCAGACGTCACCGGAGCAGAGTGACGGCAGCTACCTGTGGTGTTTTCATGCCATGGAGGGAACAACCGAGCTGATGGAGATATATCAATAAATCCAGATACAGGAAGAGCAGGGTGTTGCTGCAAAAGTTCATGGTGGTCAAACCGTGGAATGGCAAGAATGGCGTCAGTCCTTGATTCTTCCCCGAAGACTGAGACGGAGAAGGAAGTGGCTATAAAGCGATTGATTTGTTTTGGTTTTTTTGAAAGATTCAAAAGCTGCAAAATTACCCCTTTAACTATCCGGGTTCGATTGATTTGTTCGCCCCGCTGTCTGGCAGCCCAGAGGAGTCAAAAGGTTAAATCCCTTTATCGTCGTTCAAGTCGCCACAGGCTAACCCGAACGTCTGCCGGCGGAAGCGTCTGGTTTACGCATCATGGGACACAAGGATGGTGGCCCGGCCTCCGACGCCACATCCACTTCAACTGGAGATGAGAAAAGACTACATGTTCATTCCCATTCAACAGATGTTTTATTCTTTTAGTGAAAACAATGATTAACATAAGTCATTGCTTTATTTCTAAATCCCTCTGAAAAGGATAGCCCGTTAAAATAAACAAGCCGGTGAGATCTTTGCATGTTACATATCGTGAGTTTGTTATACCTATGAAATGACGGGAGGCAGGCCATTTGCTCCACAAAACCTGAGCGTAAAACCCAAGCCACATGAGGGGAGCACATGTGAGAGGCGTTCGATTTACGGGACGTGTGAAGGTGGCGAGACGAGGACGGAGCAAACAAGCGACACACTAAACATTCTGCAGCCTTGGGGAATCGAGTAAGTGCAGTTCTCACCTCCTATCAGCTTGTTAGATTTAAATATCGTTTAAAAGCGCTTCTTCGTTTTTTCACTGCTCTCCGGTCCTTTAATCCAATCCTTTCCAGATGTGGTTCAAGTCGAGAGGTAGGAGTTCCGACGAGCTTCATCAAACCTCAGGTGGAGGCGTCTCGGCTTTACTTCGTTCAGCTCACAACCTTCAAAAGGAACCCCGGATAAACTTTTTTTGAGCGATATTTTTCTAATGGAAAAAGGGAAAAATCAAGGGCTTGACCTCAAAATTTGCCGCCGCGCCAGTCACTGTCACAACGAATTCAGTGATCTTGATAAATTGCAGAAAACTTTAAGGGAAATCCGCCAAAGGGCTCAAACCATTTCGTTTCAAATGGCCCTGGAATGAAGACACAGGACTCATCAACAACCTTTTTTGCTGCCATTTTCGGAATTATTATCATTATTATTGTTTGGATTTACTCTCAATCACGGCTTCTTCCAGTAATAAATATTTTCTTTCCTTGTGACTTGTGATTAACTCCGGAATAGTCATGAACCAAGACACCACAATTGAAAATGAATAACAAAAGTACGTTTTGGACAGTTACAGGATGTTTGTGGTATGATAGTTACGGACTTCAAATGCAATTTTACTTAATGCTTTTCTAAACCTTCAACTGTGCTCAATTGTTTTTTTCCTAACAAGATATTTAACATTTCTGCCGTCACCTGATTAATTCAAGGTAACAGTATTTTTGCGTGGCGCAAGGACAAGACAAAATATTCCCTGATTTATTCTGAATATCAAAAGATAGATTTGGCGATTGGAAAAATTAAAACCATACGTTGGGACGGGCTAATAAAAGCAATCTCATCATAAAAGCACTTATGAGTGGGTTGAAAAACTCGTGCGGTAATAAATTCCATAATTCTGACATAAAAACAACTGCCTCCAGAGTCCCCTCCAGTTAAAACTTGATTGAACATTGAGCAGAGAGAGTTGGTTTTGTAGATGTCACACCGAGGCCTGCAGTGTCTCCTTTCTTTGTTTTGTTTTTTTCTTTACAAATCAGAGGCAGTGCCGGGTAAATTTGTTTTTCCCTTGTAAAGAATCTTGTTGAATTACTCGAACACACAACAAAACACATCGCATTGGCTGACACAGCAAAGAACCGTAAACGTCTACGTGCGACATGTACAGGACATGATGTTTATGGGAAGTGGTCTTCATATCACAATCGTCGTCAAGGTATCGTGCGGAAGGCAGCTTTTGGAGAAGGGGGACTTAATTGGGCATTAAGGAGAGGTCAGCGTCCTTCACGCAGGTTTTGTTGACTGTGTGCTTGCCTGCTAACGCGCTGTACAACCACAACGAAGGAACGCCGTTACCAATGTGTCAAAACCGCGTCCAAGGTTGGGAGGCTGGAAAGAGTGATCTAAGGAATCTCACATCCATCTACAGCGAACTTAATGGCGCAAAAATGATGGAATGTTTTTGAAAGTAGGTGAGGCATGAAAGAGCTCATAAATAGGCTACCAGGCCCAAGCATTGGGAGAGGTTCAATGCAACATTAACCCGGTTTATAACATCACAGGAGCAAACTGAGTGTCTTCATCTCCCCTCATCCTCCAGACAGATGGATTGAGAGAAAAGACAGTGCGACCTCAGTAACACCTAAACTCAGCACGAAATTTATGGGAGCGTGCACAGCGAGACAGTCGGGGAGTTGCCAAATCTGCTGTTTTCGCCTGCCCAGTTAGAACACACTATTAGATCACAACAGTCGATTAATCAAAAAAAAGCGGATTTGGGGCAGTTTGTCTAATTTACAGGTCCTCAGGCCCACTGTGGAGAGTGTTGTGGTTGGCTCCGGGAGCCTTAGCGCCAAAACTTCAGCCAATAGCAAATTGTTTCCTTCTCTTCAGGTCAGGTCAAACCGAAGCCATTTAAGAGAAGGTACAGAGCAGTAAAAAGACGAGGTCAAAGGTGCTCCTTGAGTGGTAAAACAGTACGACACAGATGAGCAGCCGCAGGCCAATGTCTCGGAAACTCCTTCCCTATATCGAACCAGCGCACCGAGCATTGGCGGGTGCTGAGTCACGCCGTTAATGGACACAAATCTTTAAGAAGAACCTAATTTTCTCAGCTCGGCGAACCCAGGGAGTAGAGTCAGGCACAAAGACGATTGTGGGGAAGTAAATGAGGGGGTTGGAGGGCATACGGACTACATGGGAACTAATAATCCCTTCACAATAGCCTGTTCATCTGGAGTCTGATCTGCACCACAGAAACTCTCTATGGTCTGGAACATTCCTTCAGACTCAGGTTTAGTTCCTCCTGGAGACAGACACAGGTTGGCTCTTTATCCCAACTCCCCTGTTGAAGCCAGTATTTGAGATCTCATATAGCTCTCGATAGGGGGGCCACAGACTAACTGCTTTTCATCTTAAGAACAGTTGTAGACGTCTATGAAAGGAATCAAAATTGATGTAATCACTTAAAATTCAGGTTTGGTGAAATAAATCTGTCCCTGTGGACCTTCCATTAAGTCTTGCTAACCTATAGGTGCCAAAAAGGTCTCTCTGATCTCAAGTTTTGGCAGTGTAAATCTCTGTTTTTGCATATTTGTGCATAATTCGCGAAAGAACGCCAAGAAACTGTTTATGATATTTAAAATGTCAGTCCTGGCTTCTGTGACAGAAGAGTTGTGGCCTCAAAAGACTGGAACAAATATTAAACTCAGAGAACCCTTACAGCTGCAGATGCTGCAGCACAGGTCGGGTGTGTGGTTCTCATTTGCAACCACCAGTTTCTCATTTAGGGTAAAGGTGTCCAAGTCCTATAAGGTTGAACCTTGACACCAGCAGAATGTTCTGAAAAACCATTTTGTTTTTCCTTAAGCTTATGAACAGCATTGCCTTCCCTTTCAAATGTGATTCAAATGATTTATTCACGCATTCCCTGACCGGTACTCCTTGACTGACCATAACAAATCCTTATCTTTCTGTGTCAATGTATGGCCTCCACCACGATTATTTGAGCTCTGCCATTCAGCTGTTCGTAAAAATAGAAAAGGACTGTTACTGTTGGCAGCTCTTTGGGATTATCCCCGAGCCAACGCTGTTTTTTTGTCCGCCCTCTGAATCTTTCAAACTTTAAGATTTCAAGTGAGAAGATGAGACATTTTCATGTAGTCCAGCTGTCTATATAGTGCAATTTGGTCACTGCTACAGTCGAAGAATCACTAGTACCTGTGTGTCCAGAGAGGAAATGGAGACTCCTAGAATTGTTGGCGTCAGCATTTAGTTTAGTAGGAGTTCATTTTCAATATAAAGACTGCACAATATGAGTATTTTCTTTTACGGCCACAATGATTGACTAGCATTATTTAGTGATGCTATAATAGCATTTCTCAATGCAATGGTAGTCTTGTTTTATGACTCATAACTGCAAGAGGAGCACTTCATTTCTCAAAAAGCGTCCCAGAAATACTGTCTGTGAAGGACGGTATCCTGGGGCTGCAGCTATCTGCAAATCCTTGACGGGCCAGCGGGCCGGCTTTTCCAGATCAGATATAAAATTTCAAGCCCAATCACATCTCACTCTCGGTCCAGTTCAATAAAAACATCACGTACGCAACAGTAAACTCACCAGGAACATCCCAAGCTTCACAGAAATACCCCATGATGGAGTGTTCGAGAATAGGCTACAAGTAACCCGTATGTAAAATCCAACATAAATACATAAAAATGTGAAATGCACATCTTGAGCACTGGCCCACAATTAATGGTCTCCACTTACATAACGCTTTCATACCTTGGGGTTTCAAAGCACTGCTATCCGGCACACTGGATAGCATTCCCCTACTCACACACCTGTGGCGGTATGTGGCGGTATGGGTGACGTGCAAGGCGCTAACCAGGCCATTGGGAGCAACTTCTGGTTCACCTTCCAATCCAAGTACAATTCAACATGCAGACAGGATGATCCAGGAATTGAATCACCAACCTTGCAATCGGAGGGATGTCAGTTTTACCAGCTAAGCCACAACAGTCGTGATTTCCATTATGGGAAAGACGGAAAAAGAATGACGCAAAATTAGAACACAAAAAAAAAAAAAAACAGCCACAACTTTCACGTTTGTGGCCAAAACTATTTCTTTTTTTCGCAGTTCAGCACAACCCAGAAGCAACCTCGGTCTGGAAACGCAGGGGAGACCAAAAATAAAAAAACATTAGGTCTGATCAGTTTCATGTTTATCGTGAGTTTGTGGTCTGGTTGTTTTCTTGGACACAGGTTACATTTTTAGAATAGTCAAATTATTTCTGCTCATTGATCACTCTGTGTTCAACACAGTTGTCGCAGACCAAAACAGCAAACTGCGGTGAGATACAATCAACATGTTTGGCTGTCTTTAATAAAACACAGAATCAATTTGTCATGGTCCCGTAAATACAATGTACACCACGGCCATGTGCTGAAAATATTGCCTGCATCAGTTTGTGCGGACGCATATTTTTCGGACCACTGGGAACACATTTTGTATTCCAGTCCCGTCTCTCTTTTATTCCCTGGTTTGTATGTATAGAGTTGAACTCACTTGCCATCTCCGCGGACCTCCCCTGCAACTCCGCACCAAATGTATCCTGTCTTTCCCTTGCACTGAGTTAAAACTATCTACGAGCCAAAACATACTACTGGCCCATAGATGGGAATTTGGGAGCGAAATGGTCCAGCCTTTACTTGCTCTTGTTACTACACCCCACAGTGATTTGCAGAATTTTTCCAAATCTGCTCCGTCTCACGGGGTTCGAGGTGAAGCTGCTGAGTTGTTGAGGAGATATTTGGCAGTGGAAACGAGCGAACGAAAATCTGGCGGGATCAATATCTCAAGCCCTCGCGTTGTGCATGTGGGTGCAAAATCAACATTTACTAAAATTAAGTGGGGGTTTATGAAAATTGACCAAGATGCCAATTGTGAGCGATGGCAATCCATCCCATTGGATTGTGCCAAGAGTGAAGGCCAGGATCGCCAATGCCAAGCCGAGCTCCCTAAACTGTCGCCTCTTCCACATCATTCATCTACATGTGTATTTGAATGTGACTGAATGCATAGACAAAACACAGTGGATGCAAAGGAGGTCCCTCAATCAAAGAGCCTGTGTTCTCGTCTGGATGAGAATTAGAGGCGCATTGCTTCTGTGCCGTTTCCCAGAGCCTCTTATGCCTCTGCAGGCCACGTTGGCTGCCAAGAGAAGTTCCAGGTGGTCTCCCGGCTGCCTTTGATCCTCTCCAACCAGGGTCCCTTGGAAAGATCAGTCAGTGTAATCGCTTGTGTTTCTGGGTGTTTAGGGGAAACAGTAGTGCTTCATTTCCCTTACAAGGAATGACCTCAGCAATGGCAGCCATAGACTTGGGGTGACACAGACCTCTGTCCAGACAGGCCTCTCTGTTGTCCCTATCTAATTGAAAGGGCAGCAGATAAACGCTAGAGACAAGCGTCCTCGGTGAGACACAGGAAAACAAGCAGATAGAAGGGAGAGGAGTGACGGTGCCCACCTCCGGTGAACACTATTTCGATTCAAACGGAGGAACTTGTTGGCAGGAGGACCGAGGCACGAAGCCCACCTGAAACTTGCCATGCTACACTTATTTTTAGCTTACGCTTCAAGTTTACATCAAGACCAAACCACAGTCCAGTTACCGACACTCAAGGGCTATAGAGGTCCAAACCGCGCTCACACGCTGGCGAAGGTCGGGCTGGTGCTGGGGACCAGATGCAAAGAGATTGTGCAAAGAGGGCTCTGAACAACATGGCAGCTCATCTGTAAACTTTGAGGGAGAGGAGTATGTTTGTGTTGGACAGACAAGAGACAAACATGCTGCCAGTTGCTTTGAGCAAGTGCTCGGGGAGTAACCAAATGGGTTTGGTACATCAAGATTATGGGTGGGGAAGCATTCTTGCACTTTACTTAAGATAAGTATTGGATTTCTGAGAAAGTCATTAAGCGCGTTATGTTTCTTATCACAGTGTAGTTATTTCATTGTTCCATTAACCAACACGGGATAACCCAAAATCCCGCTTCGTTTTTTCACATATTTAAGGCCGCGATATAGTCTGACGCAGAAAGAATGATTCATCCTCTGTTCCTTGTCTCCAGCGTGTGTGCGTGGTTGTCGACGATGCCCGGTTGCCATGGAACTTGTGAAACAAGCCTGCCATTAAGTCAGTCATGTGCTGTGGTTTACTGTTATAGAGGCCTGTGACGGTGCTCCATTAAAATCCCTTCAAATCGTGCTTATTTAGACCTTTTAGGCCTATTTCCCCATAATGGTTTCCATATGTATCTTATCAGGCAAAAACCAAGTCAAAAAAAAAAAACACGAGCCGAGGAACCAAACAACTTCTTGTAAAAGCTCATATTTCCATTAAACCACATTTGGTTATTAAGTTCACCTGGAGGACTGGCAGTGTGATTTCCAAAGCTAAATGTTTTCTTTTCAAAAAACATTAGATGCGGTTGACTGTTGTATTTTGAAAGAAAAAAAAAACGCACTTAAAAGTTGTTTTCTGTAAGTGATTATCCACCGATTTCCACTTAGTCACCTAGTCCATGTGAAAAATTTCGAAAGACATATTCAAATTTTTTTTGCCTCAAGCTTCCTGGGATGTCAGTCATCAAGTCAGAGTGCTAGACCACAGCTTTGAGTGAATGTGCAGGAATAAATAAATTTCACCTTATTACAGCTTATCTTGATCGAAATAGGTAGTTTACATGCCTTAGATTAGCACTCATAAACAGCATTCATTAAAAAGGCCTCCGAAAGTTCTCTGGCAAAAGATTATGTTCTGATTCATGTGGTGTGAAAATTGTTGGCACGGCAAGCTGTGAAGATTTAAGTCGGACAAAAATAAACACAGAAGATATTTTACATTGGTGACGTTGTTGCTTTACAATAGATTTAAAGACTTGGTTTCTTATTTCCTCCTGCTCGGAGCTGAAAACGTTATCTCTACAAATGAGGTGTGGGGGGGAGCGTGAAGACAGCAGACAACTTCATCCCTGCCGGCGCCTACATTCATTCATTCATTATCTGTACCGCACATCCTGCACTCAGGTCTCCTGGGGGGCGGCTGCAGAGGCAGGATTCACCCAGAGGCAGCTGAACCGATCACTAGTCGAGCACAAGGCCATGCAACTGTTCACTCATCACTGAGAGAAAAACAACATTCACTTGCTGACTTCCACATCCGGCTAATTTAGGGTCTCCAATTAACCTACTGTGCTATTTTGATCTGTGGGAGGGACCACGCACGCTCGGGAAGAAAATGCAAACAACCTTCTCGTTGTGAGGCCGGAGTGTTAACCACTATGCCACTGTGCTGCCTGAGCTACAGGTAAATTTCATCATAGAACCTAAACCAGGGCTTGGGCTGAAACACCCCCCTAGTTTTTTCAATGCTGCTACATTAACAGCTTTTCGATCACAATCTACAATTTCTTACTTAGGTTATTCTCAAACATTAGATACATTTCATCCGTATCACTTACTTTCGGGAACCACGGCAGGTAATTTCAAAATAGTTTTATTCATTCGAGTAATTTGCTACATATAAGACATCAAGGCAGACAAGTCATATAAAAAATACTCCAGAGAACATTCCTTTTTTTTTTTTAATTCACATTTTCAGAAATATTTACTGTAAGAAGTAATTGAGTATTTTTTTTGTACACATTAATATTACATCTTGTCAATCTAAGATGTTTCCATAGCTCGTGGGGTTATTCACATGAAATTGAACCACCATTTATCCTGTCTTTCACATGTTTGGAAAATTTAAGGTCACGATGAACCTCTGGCATTTGGACAGTTGGAGGAAACCTGGGAACACAGAGGTAACCCACACAGACACAGGAAAGGCGTGGAGACTCTACACAGACAGACCCCCTTTCGGAATCAAACCAGGGACCTTCTTGTGAGGTGGAAGTGCAAACCACCAAGTCGCGTGATAGTACTTTTGAAAAGTAAATACAGCAGGGTTTTTAGGCTATATAATAATGAAAGAGCCGTATGCGACTACAGTCAGTTGGGGAAAACTCACTATCATGGCACATTTTCTTGTTAACTGTTCTTGTGTTAGTGACATGAATTGGAGAGAGCGCTTAAATCACAACAATGTTTCTGTCTTTTTCACTCAGGGTTAGAATTACGTGCTCAATTTAAAGTGTAATTGTATTTGATATGGACAACAAGATCTATTCATAACAGAACGTCCAACTGAAAATTACTCCACACAAGAAAAGGAAAAAAAATATCACCGCAACTAAAGCGGTACAACAGGGGCTCAAGTTAAATGTGTTCAAAAATCAAAGTTTGTAACTCTATAGCATCCTAACTTGGTTTGAGACCCTACAGTGTTCCTGCAGTATCACACGCTTGATGCACTGTGACACTTGGATATACAGCAAAATGCCGTGAAATTGCTCATGACAAAATTTTGACAGCGAGCCTCTCAGGTCATTGGGTTGGCCACCAGAAATGTATTGCAAACACCGCGAGCGCTGAAGCACAAGCAGGAGCAACCTTCACGCCTTCCTCGATCCGTCTCTTTTTGTTTAAGCCCTGCTGCCCCCCACCACCCGTCACCGTGCTGGTGTTCCAATTTTGACTCAAAGCAGAGGCTTGACAGGTGAGCTGGACCCTGAAATATTATCCACAAATGTACGCATGCACACTTATGGGGATTCGACACACAGCGGTGGCATTTGTCACACTAACCCGTTTCGCGCTGTCTCATTGTGTATCGATTTTAGACAAATGGAAAACCTGAAATCTTCGGCATCTGGCATTGCTCAGGAGACGGGGGATGTGGGGACACAATCACTTTCAAAGGGAATGTTTATAATTCCTAATATAGCAGATCCACAGGGAAATAGTGGAAGACTTACAGTTGAATTGTACTGAGAATGTGTACTTTCGGGCGTCCGGGGTTTTACGATCCAATGTAAAGTTGTTATTTCCTCAAGCTCACTAGAATTGCAGCTTTCCATAAAATATTGGGGTTTTTTTTTGGTTTTCTATTTAATCTCTCGCATTTTGATCTCCCATCGTAACCCTCATGGAATGTCAGCAAGACCAAGTTACAGGGAATTATTAACAAGCAACTTGTTGTACGTAAGTACGACTGGAGCGCAGACCACAAGGTGGGTTTGTTAAATTAATCCTTGAGGGAAGAGAGGCGAGAGCCTGTGGAGGAAGTCCCAGAAAAACAAATGTACTCACCGCTTTGCGGGGAACGCAGATGAGACGGGGAGTCGGCTCGGGGTCGACACGAAGGCGGAACACACCTGATCCAGATGGGATGGAACGGAGTCTCCATGCTGCTTCCATTCAGGCCTGATGAACCTGGAGAGCCTGGTGATAAAACAGGAAGTCTCACAGCGACAAGTGTGAAAAGCACATCTCTCCGGTGTGAAATGGGCATAAGGGGCTTTTTTTTCAAAGTGGTTATTTTAGCCTCGGCCACCCTGCTGTAGCCCTTCTGTTGAAATGCGTGTTGTGTGCTGGGGGATCAGGATGCCTCTTGCCTTGCCGTTCTGCAACTGTTGCTCCACATTATGCTGAAAATATTAGATTAAATAGCGCAGTGGTTAGGGCTTCCACCTCACAGCAAGAAGGCCCCAGGTCGGATTTTGACAGTGGGCCTTTCTGCGTGCAGTTCGCATGTTCTCCCCGTGTCTGCATGGGTATCCTTCGGGTTCTCCGGTTTCGTCCCGCAGTCCACAAACATGCATTAATTGGAGACCCTAAATTGCCCAGATGAGTGAGTGACAGGGTGAATGATTACATGTCTCTATATGAAGTTATGAATGCTTGAATGTCTCTATTTGTGGCCCTGTGATCGACAACCCAGAGTGCAGGATAAGCTATTAAGATAATGACTGAATGAATTTGTGCATGTGGACAAACTGGAATATTTTGGATGATGACTTTTTTTTACTTTTAATGTTTTTCAATATATTCTGTAGACAGCACAGATTGAAAAATGTAATATAATGAATATCAAAGGCAAATATGATTATTTTGTTTAAATATATGCATATACGTATAGATCCTACAGCCACATCGATCAAATACTAGGAAAAAAATTAAGATGTTTATGCATAATTTTTTTAACTTATGTACACTTATGTTTTGGCAACAAAACTTCAGTGTTGGGGGGTTCTGAGTGAGGAGCTGTCACTCCTAAGAATATCTACTTCCTGATTTTTCTGTGTGTCGTTCATTTGAAACGTTATATATGTATTCATTCGGAGATAAATTATTTTGCCGTATGCTTTTTATCACATCAACCGAATCCATTTGGTTTTCTTTCATCTGTTTATGAAAAACAGGTGACCAGGGCTTTTAATGGCCACCGTTTCCTCCGAGCTCCGACGTCCCACCAAGACCCACGCTGAGGCCGACGGGCCCTCAGTCCCCCTCCCCCCGTGCACAGTAGTTAGAAATAAACAAGTGCCGCCTTCTTGTGATCAACAGCCCGGAGACGGAAGAGTCGAGGGCGAAACGTTCACATCATCCGTCAAGTGTTCTGACATCTGCACCTTGATGGGAAGCCAAAGAACACCGACTTCCTCTGGGTCCAACAGTTTTCCTGAAGCATCTATAAAATATGGTGTATAGCAAAATAGTGTGTTTATCACAAAAGCGTTCCTCAATAAATCTTTTATTTATTATACACAGTAAAAACTTGAACCCAGTTGTACTCTGTTTTTTTTCCACTGAAAAAAACAGAGAACATTTTCAAAGCTTTGAGCTCGGCAGGACGAAACTTGCAAGTTTACTTCTTTGATTTCAATTCGTATAAAATTGCAGAATGAATAGCAGTCTACAGAAAATATAATTGCAAAAGAGAATTATCTATTTATTAAAACTTGCACACTTTTCTATCTGATGATAATAGATCAGATGGAGCCCAGTAAAAATATGCTATTCTTAACAGTTGTTAGTATAATTACTACATTCACAAATATGACGATTAACTCATTTCAAGAATATGGAGATCATGAAAATCATTTTTTGCTTTAGTACTAAATTTAATTAATGGGTTTAGAATTACAAATAATGTCTTTTAGTCCAGCAGCATTTTCAAAAAGTACAGCTATTTATAACCGGTATTTACATAGACACTTGATTATTTTTAGAGGACGTTGATTTATTTTCTGGCTGCTTTTTAAAAGTATTTTCGGGTCCGTACGAGAAAAAAAAAAAAAGGACTTTCACTAAACTTGCTTGAGTGATTACAGAGGAAATAGTAGTCCTGTTCTCTTTACTGTTGCAGCTTTTCACTCGACTGCGCATTTTCAGGGTTTTAAATCATCATTATATGCCTCATTAATCCGATGTTTTCCACTGTTAAGGAAATCAGTCTGGAGTTATGGTTATGGAAAAACACAAACCGAATCGGCACGTTTTTAACAACTAAATGCCTTTATTAATTTGCCGTTGGCAAGTTGGGGCCTCATATGAAGACATGGCATTATCATTTCTCTGCATCTTATACTACTGCTTAACTGCAACCAGATTATTTAAGATTTTCATTGAAATATTTTATTCATTCATTCCTTTTCTATACTGCTTCTCCTGCGGTCAATTCCATAGAAAGGCCCCCTTTTGGAATTGAAACAGGGACCTTCTTGCTGTGAAGCACTAACCACTGTGCCATGATAATTTTTTTAATATCCATCCATTCAGGGGGATACTGGAACCTATCCCAGCTGTCACCGGGCCGAGAGGTGGGGTTCCCCCTTGACTGGTCGACAGTCAGTGCAGGGCCACATATACAGACAGACAACATTCACTCACTCATTAGGGACAATTTTCCTATCAACCTGCTGCATGTTCTTGGACTGTGGGAGGAAACCCACGCAGACACAGGGAGAACATGCAAACTGCTCACAGAAAGGTCCCGTCGGAATCAAAGCCAGGGTCATTTGTGCTCTGAGGCCGAAACGCTAACCACTGCACCATTAAATCTAATATTTTTAACATAATGTGGAGCAACAGTTGCAGAACGGCAAGGCAAGAGGTATCCTGATCCCCCAGCACACAACAAACATTTCGACAGAAGGCCACTGGCAGGGTGGCCGAGGCTAAAATAACCACTTTGATAATTCTCTGGCACTGGTACGCAGTAAAAACAAACCAATGGTCCTCATATGAGGACACGTGTTTGTGCAGAAACGGTATTTCCCTCACAGCTAATCTGTTTTTGTTCTTGTTTAGGCCCTCCTGATCCGAAACAGCAAGGAGACATTAAAAATCCATGACAAACAAACACTGACAACCAGCAGCAGCCTGGTGCCAAAACATGTTTAGCGAGGCTTTTATGTGACTTTGTCGAGCTAATAAATGTATTTTGAATTATTCTAAGAGATAAACCATTGGGTTTTCTTGTTTTTCCCAGAAAAATGAGCTGAAAACTCTTTACCGCAATCATTTTTGATCAGTTAAGTGTTTGGAAATTCCTACATGAGAGTAATTGTTGGTCGCTTATAGCCTTTTGAATATCCTTTAACAGTCGAGGAATGACCTGCATTGCACTCGTTGCATGTAATATTATTCAGATAGATCTTCAAATAACAAACAAATTCATACGTTTATTTAAAACCACATCCTGCACTCAGTGGAATGTTTAGAGTGGGAAAAAAAAGACAAAGAAACAAGTCTATGTATTTTACGTTTCGGCCCATCCCAATCAAAAATTTAAGGGAATCATAAAATGGTTGTTTTTCCTGGGAGCAGCTCCGGAGGAGGTTGTAGCCTCCAGGTCTGTGTGTTTGCTCCTGAGAGGTGGAGATACAATGGCCGTGTCAGAGGAGTGAAAAAAAAAGGCTTTGCAAAGCACATTTTTGATCTGTTTTTCTTCTGCTCACATTTTAGGTTTAACGTTAAAAAATATCAAACCCCTAATCAGAAATTTCTTGCAGTGGATCGCTAATGCAGTCACTTCCAATTTCATTTGTATGAAATTGAACAGGGAACATTCCTGCCTCTCCCTGCTGTATAAACGGAATACTGCACGGCACCTCTCCAGACCAGAGTCTCTTCAAATTTGCGTACCTTGGAGTGGAGCCACGCTCCTGTAACATAACATGGGAAACTAGCATCATCACAACTGGACACACCGTCACACATTATAGGTGCAAATGAAGGCCTGGATCCATCCAACTGTAACCATTGCAATGCCTCGAAATTCATTCAGAAACAGCAACAGCAAGTGTGTGTGTTTGTGTATAGGTGAGTGCATTTCGTGAGTTGAGCTATAGCTACCGTCCAGGACAGTGAGTTGTGACCTCAGGAAATGGGGCTTGAGGGTCACCATTCACAACTATCTATTTGAACCTGCTCTGAGCACATTTCATTTTTGACTCCAATGCACCTCAGAAATTGTTTCTAGTGACTGTCTTCATGTTTTTATTTACAAAGACCTTTACGCGCCTGCTAGTGTCAGGAAAAACAAGCAACGGCAATCATTAAAATCTGCAAGAACAATATGGAATCATTTTGCAAATTCAAACACTGATGTGCAATCACTAGAAGACCTAATCTATCTTTCTTGTTTAAAACCCTTTTTTTTGTCTGATGATGTCTGTAGTTTCATGTGAATTTTAAACAAAAGTTTGCAACTGTAACAAGCAATGATACTTAAAACTGCATAGACTGAAGGAAAAAATAATCCTTTGTCCCCCTAGGAGGCCAGAGTTGGGGAAGAACTTAATCATGTTTAATTTTCACAAATATATATTTATGTATAGACAATAGCTCGTCCTCAAAACAGTAAATAAGCTCAGGTCTTGTGAATTTTCTAGGCTTATTCATTGTGGATGTTATTGATTGTTTTTTTTCTGATGATTTGATGACATAAGGAATAATCAGTTGTCTGCGTTTTTTGACAACATCATATCTTCATTATTAAAAAATGCATTCATCATATTTGAACAGATGTGTAAGTTGAAAAAACGTTTTTAAAAAATAATGAAACATTGTTTTTTGGTGATTATGTGAGGCTTAGATGGTATTTCTAGATACCTGGCAACAGTTAAAGCTGGTATTTTATTAGCATGGCATTTTCTTCATGTCAATCAGGGCCTAAAGACATTCAACAACCATGCCTTTTCAATCTTAGCAGGCACACTCTGCTTTGAACCCAGTGGTTATTGCACTTACCAAGTTCTGAAGACAATTAATGAACAGAGACCTCAGATGAGCAGTCTTTTAATATGTGACAATAATACGCACTGTGTTGCGCCCTCTTCTGGTAAAATTTATTAAAGTACAGAAACTTGCCTCGACATGAAAGCAGTTTTTCTGCTCACTTTTGGAGCCGGTGGTTCTGTTAGAGTATATTTCCATGCTGAGATTGCAGAGGGTTTCATTTCAGTGCTTCTTTGTTTTGAAATATATAAAATATTAAAACATAATGAAAGTATGTGGCTGAAGCCATAAGGATTCTATTGCCATTTTCCCCTTCAAATAGAGAAATAAATCATATATCTTTGGTATAATGCTGTGTGTCTATTTTCTACAGCTATGTATATTTTGTCCACCTTCACCAAAAACAAACAAAAAAACTTTTGTTCTTCTTTTCCTTTTGGCTGCTCCCCTCCAGAGTGAATTGTCTGCATCCATCTAACCATCCACTTCTCTCACACCACCTAACTTGATGTCGTCTTTCACCACATCTATAAATCTCCTCTTTGGTCGTCCTATAGGCCTCTTGTTTTGCAGTTCCATCCAAGCTATATATTCACTGTACCTTCTCTGTACTTGTCTAAACCATCTCAGTCTGACTTTATCTCCGAAACATCTAACATGTGCCGTCCCTCTGATGGACTCATGCCCGATCCTATCCATCCTCCTCACAAAGTAAACCTCAACATTCATCAAAAACAGTCCTAATATGACTAAATCAATCTTTGACGATAAAAAACACTATAAACTTGAAAAAATAATGGAGCTATTTTCAGCTATTTTCAGTTTAGTATAAACGTCTCTCTACAATGTGGAAAATGGACATTTTACATTAATTTTTGTTTTGAAGAGAAAGGGCAGTCGGTAAAGAGTAAAATCATGAGAGAATGCTGTTGTGAGGGTAACATCTTATAAAATATCTTGTAAAATACATCAAATTGAAATTGAAATTTGAAGGTCTTTTTTTCTCAATCGATTCGTGATAATAGTGATAGTGAAAATATTTTTATATGAATAAGACTAACATGTTACAGATATTTCAAATTGAAAAAAAAAATATGCAAAAGCTTTTACAACATTTGTATCACTACCTGCATACGGGATCTTCAAAGTAGACCGGTTACATTCAATGAAAAAAAAAATGTATGTATTTCAATTTTGGAAATTGATCGAGTAAAATGTACTACATAATGTGGGAGATGATTTAAAAAAATGGATAAAGGTTTGTCTCTCGCCAAAGAAATAGTGGCTCTCTGATTGGCTCTCGTCGATGGCACTCATTTGATGACATCCTTCCGGTTTCTCGCCGCCGACACGTGTTTACACGGCACAGTCGGAGTCGAGGTGGACAACAGCAAGTAAAGTCTGGTGTCCGGATATTTCTTGTCTACTTTGACGTTTCTCGTCCGTCGGAGGCTTTCCCGACACAAACAGTCAAGATGGTGAAGCCTCGGTTTAAGGGGAAAAGCTCGATAAACCCCTCGACATCAAGCAGCAACCCTGGTAAGCTAACTCTCTATTAGCCACACAGTTTGTTTATAGCTATAGCTAGCTGGGTGAATAGCCTTTAAATCACGTCAAAAATAACAACTCTTAGTGACTTCAGACTTAGAATGTTTGTTGGGGAATTACATTGTAGTTAGACCAATACGTCAACCTATAACAAGTTGAGTAACATTGCGTGTTCTTACAGATCGAGTCAAAGGCTCGGGTGGGAACAACATGAGAGACAGAGCCACTATAAAGCGTCTGAATATGTACAGACAGAAGCAGAGATGGTAAGTGATCATTTAGGATTTGCAGTATGTTTCGATCGAGTTTCAGTGAGCAACTACAGTGTTACGTATGATCACACAAACTAATCTGTATTTTAATTGACAGTAAGAAAACAAAACACGTTTATTGTTTTGTTTATCGCCAGGCTGTATATTGTGTTACCACAACAATAACAACTTTTCGTGTCACATGGAAGAGCAACACAACTCTAAATGCATTTCTGTAAACAGTTGATTTTCCCATCTAAGCTTGTGAGCTGAGGAGGTGAGGATGAGCCTGGAGACCAGTCTTTGATAAGATGAGATATTTACATAGTGCTGCATCCCTTTCTAGAGATGTCACCAAATTGTGACACTTAAAACAGTTACATAATTTGACATGTGATGTGACTGCTGTGTCGATTATTTCATTTCTTTATAAATATAACGTCATGGTTACAGCAGGTGAATACATCCAGTCTGTCCAACAATAACAATCACAGTCATGTCAAGTGCCACGAAGGACGGCTGCAAGAGAGCCCGGGCAGGTTTGATGCAGAGTTAAGAACAGGAAATTGGATTATCCTATAATAAGAGGGAACAGAAGGAAGTCTTTGAGTTATGCGTTTTCCTCTCTCATTATTGGTCTACTTGTTTGGGCGTTAGTAACCAATCCCATTCAGGTCCGTTGGTACTGATCTACCACAGTACAGTGTCTTTGTGCCTGATTTAATTATTTTCATTCTGCCATTAGTGTGTCTTTTTTTTTTTATTTCCATCGGTCATTTTACAACCTTTACTCGAAGCACAATCGACCTTCTCCCTTCTGACACCAATTGTGTTTTCCCAGTAACAAGCAAGGAAAAGTCATCAAACCGTTACAGTACCAGTCCACAGTTGCTCCTGGGACCGTTGCCAGAGTTGAACCTAACATCAAATGGTTTAGTAAGTACACCTGCCTATTGTGTGGACAACATATAAGAAGTGGGAAAAAATGGCATTCAGAAACACCTTTTATTTAATGGGGATTGGTATTTTGACTTGGGGATGTTTCAGATAACTAGGTCCAGTTCCTTTTTATTTTATGGGCCATTCCTTATTAATTTTTGCTTAATTTGTTCCCATTTATCCAAAGCAACTTTCTCGGCTGTTTTAAAGTTATGTCTAGCTGATTTTTAAAGATGAAAGCTGATTTTTACTATTATTTCTGATACTGCCGAGCTCCCAATCCACATATTTTATTTCTCCATTGTCTGGTTTAAAAAAGACCTTTTGAAAAGCAGAGTCACAAGGTGTTTCTACATAAAGCCCAAGAAAAGCAATAAAATATACTTGGGGGAAAAAGACATCAAGTCAGTTGGCAAAGTATAAAACAGACAATTAGAAACATAAGGATAATCATGCTTGGTATTAAAATAACAAGTGAAGAATTTAAAACAATAAATCACAAAATGCAAAAATATATTAGTCTCAGGTTAAAACTGTGTTATGCAGGAGTGACCTCAACTTGGGCAGCCAGGCCTCTTCTGATGGGGGAAGGCCTGGCAAGATTAGATCGAGGTGATTGAAAACATGGATTGGACAACCTGTTTTTTTCAAATGAAAGCCCAGTTTCCATCAGGGATCCCTGCAGAATGTCACGCAGCAGTATAATTGCCCTGAAATTATCAAAGATAAATAGGACAGACAAAGCCTGAGCGCCACTTCCCAACGTGATCATGCCTTGACCATCTCAACTCAATGTTTTGTGTTCCAGCAAATACTCGGGTGATCAAGCAATCATCCCTGCAGAAGTTCCAGGAAGAGATGAGCGCCATACAGAAGGATCCCTATCGCGTGGTGATGAGACAGAGCAAACTGCCCATGTCTCTGCTGCACGACAGAGTCAAAGCTCATGTAAGTGGAGAGAGTTATCACGGTTCATTCCTTTGTTTGCGTGCTTGTGTGTGTGTGTGGAGCACTCTGTCTTGCTGTCCTGGCAAAAAGCTGATGTCTTCCTGGTTAAGATCAGAGAGTCTAAATGAAAATCATGCCTCTGTTTTCCCTTGTCAGTAGCTCGGGTCTGGGGCTTTACAAGGTATGACAAACTGAATCTCCTCTCTGACACAAACTGGCTCTGCATCCTTGGACGAGAGTCAAAATAGCAAATCAAAGTAACATCTATGTCTTTCCGTTTCAACTCCATTTTGGTCCTTCATCTTGAAGCATAAAGCTCTTTGAAATTATTTTCGGGAGCATCTTGATGTTGAATTACACATTTTCCTGTCGAGCATCCACAGCAGAGATTTTTAAGTTAATGTGGGGTTCACAGCAGTTATTATGATGCAGTGTGACTACAATAAACTTTTTGACTCCCTTTTTCTTTCAACCACATTGGCTTGTTCTTCTTCCACCCATTTTTTTAATTTCTCATACATGTAGTTCATAGAGGCAAAGCTGTCTTAACCGGAAAAGAGGATGAATTCATCTGTTTTTGTCTGATTGCAATAAGATTATTTTCAAAGTTTTTGCGAAGAGCTGCAGTTAATATTGTGTTGCAACAGTGTAGCCGGATTAGTGGATATTTCTGTCAGTGCTGGCACAGGCTTGGCTGTTTCCCTGCCCCTCATATTTAGGTGTTCTGTTTTGCTGTGCGCGTTTGTTCCACAGTCATGCATGAAGACCCAAAGGAGCCGGTCATGGGCTCGGCAGTGACTTTGTTTTTCCCTGATGTCCGCAGCAACTTAACACCATGTATCCTATGTATGTATCACGGATCAAGGGGGTTGAATCTTGGCCTGTGGCATACAGTATATCGTCACTTCATCAGCTTCTCGATGTGTAACATCCTCAGTGCAGGACGCAGAGAGGAAGACTAACTAAAGCTCATCTGCTACAGCTTTGTAGTAACACGGTGATGCAGATCTGCTTTTCCCCCGCACTACAGAATGGCCTTAATTGAGGTAACGCGACGGCGTTTTTCAAATTAAAGACGCATTCTTTAATTACTTTCCCCAACTGCGACTCAAATCCCTGAACAACAGTAAACCTTTATTTGAACCTAAAGTACTCATCATTGAGAACTGTCAGCTGAGGGTGTCTCACGCTGTCAGCCCGAGGAAAGAAAAATCTGTTTTTAATTTCCTTAGAGCCCCTGAATGTCTGTTTTATTTGCCTCTGCATTAATGATTTAACACGTCTCCCTATCAAACTCATCCATGTGTCCAGATCTCACCGGGTTCACCAAGCCCGCGGAACAATTTAGGTCTTACCCCGCTTTCATCCAGGACTCAGGCTAAAATACTTAATCCTTGGAGTGTTGTTGTTTTTCACTGACTCATTTTGATTGTAGGTTTTCATCGCTGTGCTCGCAGCTTGTTTTGTTTTGACTTTATTGTCTTTGCCTCTCTTTGTCTTAATAAGTTTTCTTTTTCTTGGCACACATGTTTTGTATTTTTCAAACCTTGTTGCATTATAAAGATCTACACTGCAGTATATTCCTCAGGTCTAAATAAAGGTCGGAATTTTGCTGTTTGATACGAAAGGAGAACTGGCATTTTCCACAGCTAATCTACCAGAAAATTCTGACCAGTTACTTATTTTAATCTGATTTAAGGCTGCAGGGTTCGACAGTTTGATAAGTTCCCGGTGTTCTTAAGTCAGAGTCAAGCATTTATCCATTAATCAAATAACCAAAGCAGCTACACTAGTTTCTCCTCAACCTGAAAATGAGCTGCCTGTTATGATTGTTATTAAATTTGGAGTCATAAATAAAACTTGAATGGTTCAAGCTGCTTCCGGCGGGGCGGGGGCTGGGGGGGGCTGGGGGGGGGGCAGTTAGCTGAACCGGTAGAACATGATGAACATTGGCATTCTTAATTAATTCTTAATTCTTAATCTATACATCCAAAGCCCACAGCATTTGTCTTCCGAAATGTCCAGCATTTTTTATTTACTTTATATTTCTTGGCATCTCCATGTTTATTTAAAAAAAAAAAGTTGTGATGCTGATGGCATTATTTAAGTCTGAGTTTGCATCTGACCTGTGTTTTGATCAATGTGGGCCTTCTCTCCAGAAAAGTGTTAGTGCAGGGTGTGTTGTGTATTCAGTCATCACCCCCTGTCACACTGTAGGAAATTTTTGTCGTTCCAAAAACCTTCTAAGGACAGCATAGGATTCTGCAAAAACTAAAAGGAGGAGGGTAGTTGGTACCACATTCAAGCTGGACAGTTCTTCAAACTGTTCTGTCTGAAAGTGGCTTAGCTCTAACAGCATTGTACCCAGTCAACATCTTTTGCCTTTTCTTCTTCTTCTTCTTTCTTCACCCAAATTTGTCACACATAAAAACATCCTGTGAGCTGTTTGTGAAGTACGAATTGTGTTTTATGCGCTGCAGAACTCCAAGGTGCACATTCTGGACATTGAAGGCTTTGAAACCACTTTCGGGCCCAAGGCTCAGAGGAAGAGACCCAGCCTGCTGGTCGGGGATGTGAAGGACCTGGTGGAACACGCCGAGGCTTCGGCCATGAGCTACGATGCAGACAAGGACAAAGACTTAGTGACCGAGGACACAGGGGTCCGGTAAGACCCTCTGAACACACCTGAATGAATTTACGGCACATGTCTCAGGTGGAAAGCGTCATTTGTCAAATTTTGTGCTCCATGCATTCATATTTTCATTTGCATTTTATTACAGCGATGAAGTCCGTGAGGAAATCTTCAAGAAAGGCCAGTCCAAAAGGATCTGGGGAGAACTTTACAAGGTCTTCACAATGTTCATCTGCAATATGTGAATCGAGCACAGTTTTTACCGATATCAGATCAAAATCTATGATTTTCTGCAGGTTATTGACTCGTCTGACGTCATTATCCAAGTGCTGGACGCCCGAGACCCCATGGGGACACGGTCCCTCAGCATCGAGACGTATCTGAAGAAGGAGAAGCCCTGGAAGCATTTGATCTTTGTGCTGAACAAGTGTGACCTGATCCCCACCTGGGTCACGGTAGGACGCTACTCTCAGCTCCCACCTTCACGGGACGGCGGATCACTGCTGCTCTGCTCTCACTCTTTCTGTGTGTTTGAACCAGAAACGGTGGGTAGCGCTGTTGTCCCAGGAGTATCCCACTCTGGCCTTCCACGCCAGCCTCACCAACTCCTTCGGCAAGGGGTCCCTCATTCAGCTGCTCCGGCAGTTTGGCAAGGTAGGTTCATTCAAAACACCATCAAAAATTGCTGAAATTAAAACATTTTAAATGAATATTTCAAAAGAATCTGCATTATCATGTTGCTTTTGGCAATGTATTGATCATGTTTTTTTGTTTTTTACATTTAAAAACCTTCTGGGCTGCTTCCTTTCACAGCCAAGCCCGTGCCAACTAAAGTACTGTGTCATAACATTATGAATAAAAAGGTCAGGTCGTGAACATTTCTACAAAATTTCTACATTGTCCTTTCAGACAGCTGTCAAAGATGGCAGGCTGGCAATGTCTTGCTCAAAGCAATGCAGCAGGAGAACATCCCCCAAAAAACAGCCAAAGTCCGTGCACTGCGGCTCTTCCCCGGCAGTGTCTCGCGAGTTTTTTTGTGTTTCTTTTTCCTTAATGTGGGAATTACCATCACATTTGTGGAAATGTAATTGTTCATCTGAAGTCCTGTTGAAGAAAGTTTTCTTGTTTTTCTGTGCAAAAACCGCAGTGGTAGTGAGGCTCTTTTTTCATAGATAATTCTGTAGATGAAATGCAACGCGGGTTTCTTTTTGCTTTTACAGCTTCTTTGACTCAACCAATCAAATCGTTTGTCACAGGACAATTTGTAAGACTGCCAGCTTTTTGACTCAGGGTATTTCAAAAGTATGTTTTTTTTCCCCCCTCCATAACCACTAGGGATTTATTGCAATCGTCTTCTAAACCATGTTTTTATGTCTGCCTATTACGTAACGACTTTAAGAAAAAAACTACCTGGCATTTTTTTCCTTTTGGATAAGTATTTCATGAGTCAAACCCTTTAAATTTTAGGGGCAGGCTATTAAAGCGGGGAAAGTTCATTTTCCAATTCATTTTTTTTCTACACAACAACCACCAACATTCTCTTTCCGGCCGTTCTTTAGCTCCACACAGACAAGAAGCAGATCAGCGTGGGTTTCATTGGGTATCCGAACGTGGGCAAGAGCTCCGTCATCAACACATTGCGGTCCAAGAAGGTGTGCAACGTGGCCCCCGTGGCCGGAGAAACAAAGGTGAGTCTCGGCAGTCCTCTCGAATGTGCAAACATACAGTCCTTAACAACACTATAAGAGCAAAACAAGAGTCCTGATGCTTTTTGTCAAATGCGACCATTCTTCTTTAGATGTTTTAGCTAACCTAAGACACACTGTGCCACCTGAAAAGGACCTCTTAGAAACTGAAACTGAATTGGTCAGTTAAAAAGAAAAATACTTAGTAGGTGATTGGATCAACATATCTGTCCAACACAGAGCACAGAGCCTGTCAGTAGAAGAAGGAAAACAATAAATTTCAGTGTCGGTCTCTGGACTTCGGCAGTTAAAGAACGCGCTCCTCGCCGACCACGCACATAGCACCGACCCCGGCTGGTACAGAACAGTCTGAAGAACCCTAAACCTGGCAGGTTGGATCCTCACATGACAGATCCAGCTGCCATCTAGAATTTAGTGTTTTGCGTCGCTTCTTCCAACTTTCCCCCTGGAAATGAGTCATGTTGACTCTCCACTCCAGACATTAGCTAACCTGCTCGCTACTCACCACTGGAGGGCTTCTCGCTGACCTCGACGGCCTCCAGTGAGATGAACATAACTTTAATTTAAGCTAAACAACCTTTAAGTTTTTTTCCCCACCAAATCAATATCCATCTATAAAGATGTCCAAAAGTAAAATAAAACAATGGACTTGTCATTGACCTCCACGTGTCCAGGTGTGGCAGTACATCACGTTGATGCGGCGCATCTTCCTCATCGACTGTCCCGGTGTTGTCTATCCTTCAGAAGACAGCGAATCTGATATCGTTCTCAAAGGAGTGGTATGTTTTTTTCTCTTCTTCATTCTTGTTTAAGAGTTTGTCTTTTGTGAAAGCAAAATTAGTAAAAAGTGAATGCCTGTTAGAGAAGAACACAAAGTAGTCCATGAAATGTGTGGCATATTTAAGATGGAGAAGATTTCACTCCATATTGGTTGGACACAAAGATCCTCTTCCTCGTCTCAGATTGTGATCCTCCATTTTTTCCCATGGATCAAAGTTTGAAACTCTCGGCTCCAGCCTCACTACTTCACTTGCACGCTTTTGCCGCTTCCCCAAGGTTCAAGTGGAGAAGATCCGGAACCCAGAGGATCACATTGGGGCTGTGCTGGAGCGAGTCAAGCCAGAATACATCCAGAAGACCTACCGCATCCCCACCTGGAGCTCAGCCGAGGACTTCCTGGAGAAGCTGGCCTTTCGCACCGGCAAGCTCTTGAAGGTCCTGACGTTCAGCTTGTTTGCAAGTTTTACGCCTGTTAGCTGGAGGCCCTCGGGTTTTATTTCTTTTTACTCATATGTATTAAAAACCTAACAGTTTTCTCACGAGCAAAGAAAATCCTGATGAATCAACACTTATTTATTCAGTTTTCCCATTGAATTTTGAAGCCCAAATAGAGGGGAAGTAGCAGGCTGCAAAGCCTTTTTTATATGAGCAGTGCATTCGCACCCTCCACTGACATTTCATATACTGTCAAGTTACCTTTTTTGATATTTGCCCAGTTTTGACTGGCCTATATTCAAATATGCCACTCTCAAGATCTAGTTATTATAAATCCCTCAGGGTAGAATGTTGTGTTCAAATGTCTCTGTCAAAGAGAGTTAAAAAGGAGGATTTAACTAGCACAGATGAAGGTCACAGGGGCATGATTCTTCTTTTCTTTTAAATCCAAGTTTAGTGCTTTGGGCCAAACAGGAATGAAAGCAGAGAATGTGTGTGTGTGGGGGGGGGGGGGGGGGGGGGGGGGGGGGGGGGGGGGGGCTACGGGGAGGGAAGGGCGGGGGAGGGGAACGCAAA